>AYEL01069084.1:0-232139 GCA_000484575.1 Olivierus martensii
AGAGATGTTACTTAAAATTACCTTTTTTTTTGTGATTATAAAGAAGTACGTAATAAAGAAAATATTGACAAATTTATGGATATTTTCTCAAATTAAATATCAGAAACGATTAATTATACAATTAAACGGAATTTCTACTTTATGTATTTGAAATATTATATACCATCTCGATCTGTAAACATATAAATAACTTTTTTGAAGCTGATCCTCAGAGACTTATATAACTAAAAATAACACAGAAGGGAAGAATTTTTGTCATATCTTTTCAGCAGATGGAAGTGCGATGACCTTGCAAAATTTATCTTCTTTTTGTTGTTGTTGTTGTTGTATATACCGTTACTCATAAAGTTAAATACGATTTTCTGTAAAATTCTTTTACAGATATAAAACATGCTGGCTTAAGCATCGAGCATTAGTTCAAATATTCCGTTCAACTAAATAAATTGAATTTTAAACAAAAGTGAAGTTAAAAAATATTTCGATATTGAATAATTTTTTATTTTATTTTTTATCATCGTTTCAATAAAAAAAAATTTTACTTTCTTTTGATTGTTTGATAATTGTCTTTCTGCTTATTTTTGTAATAATTGATTCTCTTCTTCAGTTTATAAGATATTTTTTTTTTTTTATAAATTTTTTTTTTATAATTGCAACATAAATTTAATATAAAATATAAAAAGAAACTATTTTATATGAGGAAAATTAATAAAATTTTTTCAGTGAATTGAAACAATAACTGTTATTCAAAATATTTATCATATTTTGTTAATATAGTTTCTAATGCAAATTTTAATATTTTAAAATTTGCATAAGCACTAGAGAGAAACATACTGTTCTTTTATCAGAAAATAATTCATAATTTATTTCTCTAAGCATACTAAATGTACATTAAGATCCCCTCCAAATATAAAATGTATAGGTTGTAGTTTAAAACAATGTTTTGAACATGCTACAAAAATTTTGATTCTTGATCTAATTTGTGAATGCTCTCTTCTATTCTTTGCTTGATAAAATATTTATTATTGAAAAAGCTTTATTTTTGATTTAAATATTCATATCGAATGCTTTCAAATTATTTTTAACAACAAATTAATAAAGATCGAAGAATCGATTATGGAATCTTTTTATTATTCCATTTTTGCATATCTCTGAAAATCGAATGATTATTACCTCGGAAAAACTGCTTCAATTTTGATAATCTTCTATAAATTTGACACACTGTTATATTTCAATAAAAATCTATAAAATTCATTCAAATCGGGCGATATTTACGCCAGATATTGCCTCATTGCCTGTGAACATATTTTCCTCATTATACCAGTAATATTTATCCTATATCAATAATTTTTAATATACTTGGTTACCTGACAGATTTCAGTAAAATCTGTGAATCTTATTGAAATTGGATAATATTTACTCGAGTTATTGAGATATCATGGTGGAAGAAACTATTTTATATGAGGAAAATTAATAAAATTTTTTCAGTGAATTGAAACAATAACTGTTATTCAAAATATTTATCATATTTTGTTAATATAGTTTCTAATGCAAATTTTAATATTTTAAAATTTGCATAAGCACTAGAGAGAAACATACTGTTCTTTTATCAGAAAATAATTCATAATTTATTTCTCTAAGCATACTAAATGTACATTAAGATCCCCTCCAAATATAAAATGTATAGGTTGTAGTTTAAAACAATGTTTTGAACATGCTACAAAAATTTTGATTCTTGATCTAATTTGTGAATGCTCTCTTCTATTCTTTGCTTGATAAAATATTTATTATTGAAAAAGCTTTATTTTTGATTTAAATATTCATATCGAATGCTTTCAAATTATTTTTAACAACAAATTAATAAAGATCGAAGAATCGATTATGGAATCTTTTTATTATTCCATTTTTGCATATCTCTGAAAATCGAATGATTATTACCTCGGAAAAACTGCTTCAATTTTGATAATCTTCTACAAATTTGACAATCTTCTACAAATTTGACACACTGTTATATTTCAATAAAAATCTATAAAATTCATTCAAATCGGGCGATATTTACGCCAGATATTGCCTCATTGCCTGTGAACATATTTTCCTCATTATACCAGTAATATTTATCCTACATCAATAATTTTTAATATACGTGGTTATCTGATAGATTTCAGTAAAGTCTGTGAATCTTATTGAAATTGGATAATATTTACTCGAGTTATTGAGATATCATGGTGGAAAAGATACGCTGTGAGTCCATTACTGTAACATTTTGTGAAGTTTATTCAAATCAGATAATATTTACGTGAATTGATATGTTGATCGAAGGTATTGCGCATAACTCATATATCCTGTTTTTCATTCCGGAATGGAAAGAGTCAACGAAAAATATAAATGTATTTATTCAAACTACTAGTATGCCGCATGGTAAAGCAATCGCTTATCACATTCCACTTCTTCAGAAATATTTTTGGAAGAATTCGCCCGACTTTCGCACATTATCCACCAAAATGGCTCGTCCATTACAGGTGTGGATACTCCTTAATGGGTTTCGCAGTGACCCATCAACGAATTATATACCTGGAAATGGAGGCAAAGCGAGAGTTGCATTCTACTCCTACTTAACTTAATCCAATCTACTAAAATTAATCATATGATGATGATATAAATATTAATAATGGAATTTTGATTAAAATTACTTTAAAGCGCCAACATCATTAATTGCCTTTTGGAGTTATGATCAAAAACTGTACTTTAGAAACGAAGTTTTTAATAAAATTGCTATAAATATTCTGTTCGTCATCTATAAACTATAATAGATCAAGAATCAAACATTGTAGAGCATTTAAATTTTAGATCATCATCAAAAGTACATCTATAAATTTTAAGAAATCCATTTATTTCTCCATTACAGTACTTGATTATAATTGTTTCAAACGTTAAATCGTGATAACTCAAGTTATTTTAGCACGTCAATAGCATTATAATCATTGTAAGACTTTTTTGAAGCAATAATTACATTTATCCGTCTATCAGGTCATCTGAAATATAGCTCAAGGAAAAAAAATATGATAAAGATATCAAATTTCAGAAAATCCTTCCTGTTTTATGGAAACTGCATTGACTACTAATCTTTAAATTTCCACATGGTCCTATTACAAGATGGCGGCTGTTCGAAATTTATTCCATATCTTTGAAACTGATTGTCGTACATTAAAGATATTATGCTCATTTAAAGTTTATTTTTGCGAAAAATGGCTATAATGTTACTTACCATCAATAAAAAAACCATAGTTCTATTCTTTTGTATGAAATATTATGTGCAGGTAGCTTTTGTAGAGAAATATTGTGTGAAAAAGATTAATTAAATATTTTATAGTTCCAAATTCTTTGGAGTTATATTTCTTTTTTATATTCACTAAGTTTCTGATAAATTAAAATTTTGTATTTGTACTAAGTTTTTGATAAATTAAAATTTTAGGTTTGCACTAGGTTATTGATAAATTAAATTTTAGTGAAGAGCAATTTATAATTTGTTCTACCTTTTGGAAATTTGTGCTTAATAATAACATAGTGAAATTTTCCTCCTTACTATATAGTAATAGGTTACTGATAAATTAAATTTTAGTGAAGAGCAATTTATAATTTGTTCTAATTTTTGGAAATTTGTGCTTAATAATAACATAGTGAAATTTTCCTCCTTACTATATAGTAATATGACAGTAATATTTAAAAAAAATATTTTATTTTTGATAAAACCTAATGAATTCAAAATACTATCGGATATGGGATATTATTTATTGAAATCCGTTTAAAGAAACAAAATTTTTTCCTAAAGTATTCTTTCACTTGGATACTAACTTCACCTATAATTACACTTTCGTTTCTTTATTATGATATAAAACAAAAATTTACACAAAAAATTATTTAAATTATTTTTCCAAATCATAATATGTAATGTAGATTTTTGTAAAAACTCCATGTTCAGATTTTTCGCAAAATATTTTATGCAATATTTCGATATGGTTATACCATGTGATTTACGGTAACAACATTGCAAATAGTCTAATTCATATAGGCGCTCTTCAATAACCAGTTCTCTCTAATAAATCAGAGGACAAATTTGTGAGAAGAATAGTCGAGAATTGTTTATAAAAAGTTATGTAAAATTTTTCTAAAAATGCAAGCTTTTTATTGCTTTAATGGTTATTATATTTCGATTATCCAGTCAAAACAAATTAATATTTAAAGAAGTAAATCGAGTACCGTATTAAGAAATTCTGATATTTGTTGCATTGCTTCATTTTCTTAACTCTTTGAGTAACCGCATCTAATTTGCAAAAAAAAAATATCTAATTTCTTAGCACTGTACTTGGCTTGTTTTTACATGTTACGTGTTTTCGGTTAGAAATCGTTTAATTTTTACATTAAAGTCGTTTCTCCGTGAAAGGTACTTTAACAATAATACGTTAATACACCATTAACTACGTTCTATTTTAATCAGATTGAATCGAAAATTTTTTGGAATATTAAGTAGCGTAAAAAACATCTGTATACCAAATTTTATCGTAAATCGGTTGAGCAATTGTAACTTGTAGAAGAGTTTACGATGAAAAAACTTCCAATCCGTTTTTTTTTTTAAATTTATTGTGCTGAAACTTTCAGAAAGCTTCCAATAACTTCTACATATCACATTTTGTCACAAATTGATGGATGTTATCCATAGAAACATTTTCAGAGAAGACAATAACTCTCTACACGTATTTCTACAACCATTTTACGTTGTTTGAGCCAAAATTTTTATAAGGAACTAGTTAAACTCACGTTTTAAATTTAGTTGAGAATACAGTCTGTTGCAATATTTGCTGAAGAAATACCATATCCCCGATTGTGCTGAAATTTTCAGATGACTTCAAATAATTGATGAAATATCCGTATTCTAAAATTCACTGAAATCGGTTGAATAATGCAACCTGTATAGGTGGATTTGAAGTTACACTGAATACTTTTAACCGATATAAATGATAGATTAATGATATTTAACTTAGAAAGAAAGTTATTTTATATTCGTGAAGGACCAGAATAAAAAATTTGTTGCCTGTGAAAAATTTTTATAAGAAAAACATTAAAAATTAATATATAGATTCTAATTAATCAAACGATATATAATTCATTAAAATATATTTAGATTAAGTTGACAAATGTTAGCATGAAATGCTTGAATACATTCTGAATCATGAATGTGATGATAGTTATATATTTACTAATATAGGATGTTACATAATACTCTTTAATTAGTCCTTTATGTTAATTGATTAGGGCCTATTTTATTAATAGAATATAAATTGGATCCTTAATTAAATGTTACGAAAATTTTAAGGTTTCTTACTTTATCGTTTTCTGAAATTTTCGTTTAAATCAGGAACGTAAACTCACAGAATACTACTTTAAAATTTCGGATTAATAAGTCAAATAATGCAGAAAATCTTTAAAAAATAAAAAAAAAATAATCATTTTGTGAAATATAAATTTTAAATTTCACATATTCTGAATGAGTAAATATTAATAATCTTAAATATTTTATATATTTAATCAATTTTAATGAAATACCCAAAAGTGCATAAATATTTAACAGATATATCCAGTGAATATATTATTTTTCATCTAAGTGTCATATTGTATGTAATTTTACAGGGAAGTGAGAAAGTTTATTTTGGTTTTTTTTTTTTTTTTTTCGTGCAAAATTCACGCGAAGTAAACAGGAATTCAATTGAAAGCAATAAAAACTGTAAACATTACAAAAAGTTTTCAAGGTTGTTTAAAAGCTAGTCTCTCGAAATATGTCCAATATCGATTTTTTGAATTTTATGTGAGAAAAAGAAGCGAGGAAACTTTTTTTTTTAAATAGATGTTAGTTTTATTACAGTATAAATGAATCTGACATATGCGAAAAATATTTCTAAATGCACGGTGATTACTACGATTTAGCATATATCATCACCGATTAAAGATACTGTAAACAGGAAGATAAGAAACAATTTTCTGATGGCTTTTGCAAATCATAACTCAGAAATTCCCAAAAATTATGATAGCTCACTACTGTCATGTTTTATTTTAATTTTTTTTACTGCTGTACTCTTTAGAGAATAGCTTAATTATAGTAAGAATATATGAATTTTGCACATTTTAATACCTATTACGTAAAGTAGCTGTTTTAATATCTATATACTGCTTATTAATGATTTATTTATATTATAAATAGAGATATAGTGAGGATGTGAGGGAACTGAGAGCAAAGACAAAACTTGCTTCTTCCACTTTATTCGCTAATAACAAGAATAAGTTTTGATAGCAAGGTTATCACTCTATAGTGAGGTAACATCCTGCTTATAATGATTGCTCAACCTACAATACCATCTCTACATCACCGCTTATAATGATTTATAATACTATATAAGGCATGTTTTTGACTGGAATCGTGATGTTAGTGACCCTTTCACTCTTCAGGAAATGATGTTTTAATGGACTGCTATACCATTTTTTTTTCTTTTGTTTATACTATAAGTGACCGAGTTTATTAAAACACCATTTTCTTATGAGAAATTTCGACACATAAAAGAGGCAGATGTTAAAACTGTTACTGTAAATGAAACAGCATATAAATTTGGCAAAATTAGTAGTTTAATTTGTAAAAAAAAAATCTGTTATCAATGTTTATTTAAACGGAATAATTTCGATTTAAAGACATTTTATACTGATTTTTGCTTGTTGTTTTTGTGACTATATGTTTTATATGAATTGGAAAATGTGATAAATATAACTAAATAATTTATTGCTACATTGGCTTTATATGCTAGTTAAAAAATATTTGCAAAAAAATATAAAGAATTATGATTATGCATTAATCATAATTTTGAATAGACATTCGGAGACAATGTTTATACAGATAATTATATATGCTATATATAATAATTTTGTAATGAAAATAGCATTTTAATATGAATAAATTGCAAAAATAAACTTACTTATTTGCTTTAATCTACTTGCATAATTTATATGTAGTTCATCAGAAATTGTTGTAAGTTTGATTAGTTAATATAAATAACTTGATATAACTACACGAGTATGATTTAATAAATTTATCTCTTTTATCTGTTACTGTAACTCATTTTAGATCTTTAATGATGTTTTAATAGACTAATATTATGGATTATGGAGAATATAAAATGTTTTCCATAATCCATAACTTCGACGATCTATCTCACAGCAGACAATATGAGATGCAGAAAAAAGCAATTTTTTTTAATCTCTTTTTAATTTTTACGACGATTTTTTATTATTAAAACTATTAATTTAATAAATGTACACGATACTTAATATATTTCTGTCATTAATGGTTTTTTTTCTTTCGAGTATGATCATTTATCAAAAATTGTGTCACATTAATAATCTTTCTTCTCGTTTGATTTGCTAAATTGTTCATTTTTAATGATTATTTTATTTCGAGTGAATAAAAATTTTTGCAGTAGAAAATAATGTGAAATCAGAATTACATATCAGTTCTTTATTAAAATCAATACATCAGAATCATGTGAAACGAGAGCATCTACTGCATTTTCATGCGATTTTGAAGCCATGAAAAAGTTTTTAGCATTTTATATACATCTGCAGACAACATACAAAGTGTTAAATAGGCTCTTGCAATTCTTAACAGCTTGTAACTGTTGCAAATTTTGCTAGTGGAGCATGAATGATGCAAACATTTGCAGCATCGATGATTTTCTTTCGTCATTCTATGTAATCGGAACTTGAGTATGATCTCTTGCAGAATTTAAAATTTCGGTTGAATCAATGCATATTTGGAAGCAATATCGGTTTTTGTATCAGTTTCTCGAATGTTAAGAATTGCAGATTTCTGCGTAAAGTTTGCATTATATACACGTCACAGTAAATAAAACTTCGTTTGTTTACTTTGTTGTTTGATACATTTCTTGCTCTTGTTGTTATTGTGCAACGACTATTATAAATCTTCCGAAACTTCCAAAATCGACTTGACAAACTTGAAAATAAAAGAAAAAACAGATTGAGAATTATATACATTGTTCAGTAGTGAAAGTGAAAAATAGTTTTTTTCTACGAAATGGAAACATTATTTTTTATCACTTCAATATATTCCACATAATCCTTTAAAACTGAAGTGACGTGAAGAGAAATATATGGCTTATATACTATATATATATACATTTATATATTAATAATGTTAGCATAAATATATTAATTAAATATACATAAATGTATACGTATATAATTAAAATATGATACTAATAATCTCAGCAATATCTTCATATTATATTGCTCAATGCATTAATATTAATAGTATAAGTAATAATAAAATGTTAAAAACTGAAATAAAATGAGGTAAATTAGGAGAAGAAAGCTAAAGAACTTCGCAATGAGCCATTAACCAGAGTGATCAGGACGATCATTGTGGAAGTCATCAAAGTAGGGATTTGGTGTGATTTTCGAAAGAAACAGTTTGGAGAAAATTACAAGTAAAGAAAAAACTAAATTAACTTATAAAAATTTCCAATTTTTTTGTATAACGTCAAAGGATTTTAATCATATAAGCTAAAAGAACCTAAGCTATTTATGAATGCATTAAACATTGTTATAATGGACTATTTCAGTTATAACGAGTTAAAAAATGATGTATCGTGAAGCAGAATAAAGACCAAATTCTGATTATGCTGAAATTTTAAACAGGATAATCACTGAGATAAACAAAATTCGACTTTTTTCAGTTGTAAAAATTGACGAATTTACTACACTTGCACGATAAACAGAATATTTTTCGAGCAATATACCAATAGATGAAATAGTCCTTCAGTCAGAATTTTATATTGAAATCGAACATAATACATATTATAAGTCTTATATTTACGTGTAAATGCAGTCAGAAGACGTAAAAGAGCTCGTCTTTCTCCTTTTCCATCTTTATAGAAGCCTATGATTCAATGCTGACAAGTATTCATGGCACACAATGTTATGGAAGACCATTCCAAGTTCCAGAAAATGATACATGCTTACTATGTATATGGAGTTACAGCGGAAATAAAAAATAACCGAGAATCTGATATAACGAGTTAAATATAAATAATCTTTTAAAGATAACAGTAATCGAGATTTGAGAATTTAAAGATTATACGAATCAGTTCAAAAATTGGAATGAAAAGAAATCTTAACAATTTCATTCTCTTGAGATGAATATTTTACTACTTTTAATGGAAATTTAGAAAACTGTTGTTATGATCTATAAAACTGATTTCCTCTTTTAAAGATAGATTTACACCATGACCTTACATCCTTTTACAATCTTTAGATCACTGAAATTTTAAAATTTACTCCATATCTTAATTTTTTTTCAATAATTTTTTTTAAGTTTTCAATCAATTAGCCGAAATTTGATTAGTTTTCGTGACTTTTCAATAATTAAAATAATTAAAATGAAAATTTAGATCGATGGTGGGTGATTTCGTGTTCATATACTTAAAACTTTTATTTATTGTATTTTTAACACAAGAGAATATATTAATTTTTATGTAGAATGTTTAAAATTTCATTATAGCCAAACATTTGCTTAATCAAAGATAAATATTTTTATACTAATTTATTATTAACTATCTTTCTGCATATCTTAATTAAACATTTAACTAAATTTTCTTGTGTAATTTTTCTAAATAAACTCGTTTAAAGAATCATAAAATTAAACAAACATTATCATCATTATCCAAATATTTAACTCCGATTTTATATATATATATTTTTTTCTTTGCTTCATGTTGTAAAAATGATAATAATAATGAATAATAAATAATGATGACTATAACTTAAATTAATGAAATAAAATGTGTATAGTAGGTTTGAAGAATGTTTTCTTCTTTTTTCAAATAGAAAATTTTGTAACTGATTTTCTATTTGAAAAAATTTTGATTTTATCTTCGGAAGAGTCAGAGATACAAAAGAAAAATTATTACGGAGAGTATCTAAAAAATATTATCCATGTTATATTAAATTTATTTTACTTCAATATAGACTCGGAAAATACAATGTTTTCATTTCAACAAAGAAAACATCTGATGTGAGTGGATTACGAGCAAAATGACTCAGAAAACTTTTTTCTCGTATCGTGTGGTAGGATTCTACTACTCAGAATCCTTAACTGAAACGTCAATGTGTCATCATGTTGATTCGAACTCTTCCATCACTCTTACAGTATACACTGCTCTGTAAATAAGCAAGAAAAGTTAACTTTCTACTCTAATAAAAATAGTATTACGTAACGCGATGTACCATTCCTTTCTAAAAAGAAAAATCACATATCCTTCGAAAACTCTTTATATTAGCTAAATTTTATATTTCTACTTTTATTGTTTGTTTATAGAAATTTTTATCAGACTATCTGCTTTAGTTTAGATCAACGTAGCCTATAGAGCTAAGTCGAAAGATTCGAGCCGAATAAGAATTATTTTCGAATTTTTTACATTATTCTAAAGTCTCATAGTATTTTGAAAACGATAAAATAATAAATATGAATTTTTCAGCAGCAACCGAAAAGGGATGATTTGTTAAAAATTGAAAAAGGTGCTTGGAAACGTGTAAAAAAATTATAACAAATTTTTAAAATATTTCCTTGCTTCTTCTTGCTAAAGTATGAATTTAAAAAAACTAAGAAAATTCTTATATAAATGCATATTATTGTATTTTATATATTTTTTTCTTAACTAGAACTTAACAATCGGGGGAGAAAAATTCAAAAAACACAAATTATGAAACCGAACTAGAATATCGGGGAAAAATACGAATTATGAAACTGAACTAGAATATAACAATCGGGGAAAAATGCAGAAAAAACCACAAATTATGAAACTGAATTAGAAACATGTATAACAATCGGGGGAAAATGAAAAAAAAAAAACATTTTATGAAATACATTTCTTTTTTTCTGAATTAGAATATAACAATCGGGGAGAAAATGCAAAAAATACAAATTATGAAACTGAACTAGAATATAACAATCGGGGAGAAAATGCAAAAAAATACAAATTATGAAACTGAACTAGAATATAACAATCGGGGAAAAATGCAGAAAAAACCACAAATTATGAAACTGAATTAGAAACATGTATAACAATCGGGGGAAAATGAAAAAAAAAAAACATTTTATGAAATACATTTCTTTTTTTCTGAATTAGAATATAACAATCGGGGAGAAAATGCAAAAAATACAAATTATGAAACTGAACTAGAATATAACAATTGGGGGAAAAATGCAAAAAAAAAAAAACCACAAATTATGAAACTGAATTAGAATACATGTATAACAATCAGGCAAAAATGAAAAAAAAATAATAAATACATTTTATGAAATAAACACATTTCTTTTTTTTTAATTAGAATATAACAATCGGAGAAAAAAATGCAAAAAACACAATTTATGAAACTGCACATTAAAAGTATTTTATATCATCAGGTTGCTATAAAAAAAAAAATAGGAAAAAAAACTAATTTTTTAATCTCATAAATTACATTTAATTAACCGAAACTTTTGCAAATTGTTAAATTTCGAGAAACTACTATTTTTTTTTTTTGTTAACATTTAATAAATGATTAAATTGCAATTTTTTTTAATGTAATAAAAAGTTGCTTTTTTTCCCTATTAAAACTTGATTTACATATCAAGTTAACATTTAATAAATGATTAAATTGCAATTTTTTTAATGTAATAAAAAGTTGCTTTTTTTCCCTATTAAAACTTGATTTACATATCAATTAATTAATAACGGATAATTTAATAATGAAATAAATAAAATCCATTTAAGTCACTCGATTAAATTTTAATTACTGGATTAAATATAATAATAAATATGTCTTAATGTTTTAAACAGAATTATTAAACACAGACATATTAAATATTTAATTACTGTAAAATTTCAGAAAATTTCAATTAGGTTTAAATTAATTTTTAAAATTTAAATATTGGAAAATTTTAAAAATTAATATTCGCAATTAGATTGTAAAAAAAGAGACTTGGACATTTTTGAAAGAATGCAGATTGAATGGAGTCCCTCCCATGTCTATCTTTAGAATCACTACCTATAAGTTCTAAGAAACTCCTGCAGAACACTAAAAATATTTGCTTAAAGTTTGCCATTACCGACGTGAAAAGAAGATTTTTTCGTCTTAAGTGTTTGGTAAGGAATATCTTGTAGCCAGCGCAACACCTAACTGCCATGTGAATGAGATGATTTTGGAATTTGATAGTAGAATGCGTTCCTTTCAATGAACTCTCTGTCTGAAACAATAAAGAAGTTGAAATGGGTCTTTTGTAATCAACTTAATGCAGATGAGAATCATGTGAATGAGATGATTTTGGAATTTGATAGTAGAATGCGTAGCTTTCAACGAACTCTCTGTCTGAAACAATAAAGAAGTTGAAATGGGTCTTTTGTAATCAACTTAATGCCAGAGCTGAGAATACTCTCCTGCTTGCAGATGTTGTTATTGTGTTAGATGATATACCTGTTCCACCCTTTGCAGCTGACCTTCTAATAAAAGGACCGACTTGTGCCATCTATGATGCACGTAATCTGGTAGAAGACATTCCTACTTTTAAAAGGTTATTAGAGCCTTTTGATGAATTAGAAGTGGAAAGGCTGAGATGGACCTTTGTTGATGAACTTAACAGGAAGAAACTCCATAACCTAGGACCTCCTACCGACGGATTCTCCGTCTACGACAAGAAAGTCCAACGCACGCTTAATTGGATCAACGACCAGAGACTGGTTATAACAAGAGAGGACAAATCTAAGAAGCTTGTCCTACTAAGAAATGACACTTATGATAATCATATAATGAGCTATATCCAAGATTCTAGGGCAGAAGTTCTTACTAAGGATCCCACACTAAGAAATGACACTTATGACAATCATATAATGAGCTATATCCAAGATTCTAGGGCAGAAGTTCTTACTAAGGACCCCACTGATGGACTCGTAACTAAAGTTAACAAGCTTCTTAGACAACGCGATTTACCCGCCTTTATTAGTAAACATAAGGTGGTTAACCCAGCCTGCCCTAGGATCTTCGCTTATATCAAAACACACAAGGAACCCCCGGCAGCCCGGCCCATTGTCGAGAAGCTACATTCTCAGACTTATTATTTAGAGAAACAACTTGCGAGATGGTGTAACACTTTTTTGGCTCCCTACCCATACAATGTTTCTTCCTCCGTGGATTTTTTAATGAGATTAAGGCAGATACGCCCTTCTGAAAGTAGTTTTATGACTGTGCTAGATTTCGAGTCATTATATCTATCACTGAACTTAAATGCCACCTGCCTAGTGTTTTATAGGTTTTTAATAGAGCATACCCCAGCTGACCAGCAAGACCCAGCTCTTTTGTGTGAAATCGCTTACTTGATCTGTCACGAATCGTATTTTGAGTATGACGGGGTTTTTTACAAACAACACCAAGGGGTCCCTATAGGCAGCCCCATGGCTGGGGTTCTAGCCGAGTTAGTTGTTAGAGAAGTGGAATTACAACTCAGCCATAACCTTTCTAGCGACTTTTTGTTGTATTCTAGGTACGTAGACGACCTTTTTGTAGTTTGGAAAGATGGCCATAATGTGGATGACCTTATAAGGCATTTTTCTAGAGTACAATATGGTTTCACGCTTAAGCTGACACAGGTTAGTCAGTTAGTAGTGAATTTCTTAGATGTAAAAATCTATGCAGAGAAAGGTTGCTTTAGTACTACAATTTATGTGAAACCCATCGCCACTCCTGTTATTATTCCGAGATGGTCATTCGACCCTTGGTCGTTTAAGAAGTTTGCTTTCACTTATTATTTCATCAGATGCTTTACCCATTATAGTAATGCTTTCTTTCGTAGAACAGAGTGCGATAGAATTTTTAACCTCGGCAGAAAGCACAGCTATACTAACAAGTTTATGAAAAACTTGTATTTAAAAGAGAAAGCCAAATTTGACAGGCAAACTCCTCCCTCTGACCAACGTGGAGCTTCAACATCCAATGAGCACACTACGCATAGGTTCCCTATACCATACTGCCTCCATGCTAGTAATGCGGTTAGGACCTCCTTAAAATCTGCTAATGTGGCCCGCACGTTCAAAAGAGCCCCTACAGTCGTCAGTATACTCTGTAATGATAAGAGCAAAAGGTCGAGTGATTATAACTTTGGAGAATTTAGATGATGACCAGTTAGAAGTTTATATTGGGGCTACCGCCCATAATTTTAATGATAGAATCTTGGAGCACAAGGATAATATACGCAAAGGAGATCTTAATATTGCCTTAGCCCAAAGGGTTTACGAGAAGAACATCGATGTTTTATGGCAAGATGCCAAGATAATAAAAAATGTGTATAATTGCAAAGATCTGCCTTTAGTAGAAAACTTCACTTAAAGCATATTAGCATGGTTTTTCAAAATTTATAATTATAATTAAAGTATTTTTGGGCTAGATTTCAGCTTATGAACATTTTCAAGCGGATAAGTCACGATTAAATGCACATCAATACTGTTTGTTTTATTTTATTTCAAAGAAAAATTATCTGCAACTAATGTCAAAATAACATTTATTTTAAATTTTAAATGCTTATTTTCACAAACATCAATAAATTGCACAAAAATAATTCATTTTCTTGTAATTTAAAAAATAAAAATTTTAAAAATCTCTTTCAAAATGATGATAATTTTTCTGCTTCATATGTATTCATAAATTATACACACCAGCACTAAATAACAGAAATAGTTTATTAAAAATAAAATGTTTTCAGCCTATACATAGGTTATTTTCAGTAATAACATTATATAATTACAAAAGAATCTAACTTAGAACAACAGATTAAATTGAAATATTTATGTTCTATAACTTATCATTTGAATGTAGCATAGAGATTTAAAATTTTAAAAATCACTAATATTATAAATCAAATAAAAATATTAAACTAATATCTTATATAATATAAAATATTGATATAAACTAAACCGAATACTACTAGCCAAACCTCCCCTAGTGGAATAATTCTGAATTAACTTTTAATGATTAATTTTCAAATTAAGGTTATGGTGCCACCATCTATTGATTTAATAATTAATTAAATTTAGAATTTTGAGCTAAGGTGGTGCCATCTAGTAATTAATAATCATACTATAATTTTTTAAATTAATTTTCCCAAAATAAAACTTTGCCACCACACTGGAATCAAATCAGGATCTTTGGGATAGTGTCCCAACGCCATACCAGTTAGACTATGATGGCCTCCGGCAGAATTTCACTTCAGGAAACTTATATAATGATTACTATGGAGACTTTATTGCCATACCAGTTAGACTATGATGGCCTCCAGCAGAATTTCACTTCAGGAAGCTTATATAATGATTACTATGGAGACTTTATCAAACAAGGTTGAAAGTGGTGCTCCCAGGCACGTTATCTACATAGTCATGGGCCTTCTTGTGGGCATGATGGTGGCACCATAGCCTTGATTTGAAAATTAATCATTAAAAGTTTAATTCAGACTTATTCCAATAGGGGAGGTTTGGCTAGTAGTATTCAGTTTAGTTTGAAAATTAATTCCCCTAATTAGTGTGTAGTTGTGTATATTGAAATTAAATTATTAACAGCACACTATATAACATAATATATATTGTATATAAACATTAGATATGTATCGGCAGAAATTATTACAAGTCTATTTGGTCAAAATTATTCAGATAACATAGTAATATATTATTTATAACTTATCAAATAAACAAATAATAGTTTTATTTGATCATAAGAAAAACCAATAAATAGCAAAACATTCAAGAAAAAAATTCAACACGTGGGCAACAAACACCAATGTCATGATGGGGGAAGCTCTTTGGGAATAACTACAGTATTACTTCGAATTTAAGCCACACTTTTTATTCCAATTTTTAAGACACGGCTTATAAAATTTGGGTACGGCTTAAATTCAAAGCAAATATTTTAACATATTATTTCTCCCGATCTCCCACTCCCCAACATTTGGGTTTTTGCTTTACGCTGTTACTAGAAACAGCAATTGTTATCAACGGTATAATAATATGCGACATAAAATTTAGGTACGGCTTAAATTCAAAGCAAATATTTTAACATATTATTTCTCCTGATCTCCCACTCCCCAACATTTTTGTTTTTGCTTTACGCTGTTACTAGAAACAGCAATTGTTATCAACGGTATAATAATATGCATTTGCATATTATTATGCCGTTGATAACAATTTATTTGGTGGTCCCCATTTGTACTTTTCTGATTAATCCAGTTGCTGTTTGATAGTAGCTTGTAGAATCGCATCGTATCTAGCCATATTTTAATTATAAGAAAAATCACAAATTACTATAATTCTGTTTATAACTGCTGATGGAAAAAAATTGCCATCTTTTATTATTTTAAACAAAAAACTGTACCCAAGGAAAATTTTCCTAAGGGGTGTATAATCTGAGCATAAAAAATGAATGGATGACAACAAAATTGATTAGAACATGTTTGGGAGAAGACACCTGGTGATATTTAAAAAAAAAAAATGAGTGATAGTATTTTTCAAGAAGATTCTCAATAAATTAGGTTGCTTATTATGTATATTAGTACCTATTTAATTAAATAAAAATGTTTCTTATTTTTCAATACCTATTATAAAATCATTTTTTCCCGATTTTTCAATTTTAAAATCCTACTGCGGCTTAATTGGAGGCAGCTTCAAATTTTAAAATTCTACTGCAGCTTAAATTCGAAGTAATACGATATTTTCTAATTTTAAAATCCTACTGCAGCTTAAATTTGAGGGTGGCTTAATCAAAGTAATTCGGTATATTTATTACATTGTATTGTTTCTATGTAGTAGTGATTTGTATACTTCTAAGGTGGGGGCCTAGTTGTTTGTTCTAATTTATTTAACAGTTTTAGCATTCCATCAATCAATGTCTAGTTGTATTGATAAGCATAACTCTGCAAGAGCAGTTGACTCTCTACTCAAGGCTATGTCTGCTTGATGTTCTTTTAATCTTGTTTGCAGAGATCTATAAATTCTACCAACATATTCCTGCTGTTTATGTAATGTGTTATTAGTAAATGGTATTGAATAAATACCAGAGCTTTGAGAGATAGAATGTGGGTCTTTTTTATTGACAAAATTTTGATATTTATTTGATATCAAGATTAAAAAATCCAAACTTTAATCTTGTGTTAAACACAATTTTAATATTTTGTGTTAAAACACTTCTTAAATGTTAATAAAATCTTAAATGTAGACACTCAACTAGTTTTATGAAAAAAATGGTTGAATGTCTACACTTAAGATTTTGTCAGATGAATCAACAGAGAGACATCACCATCCTGCAAAATTTTGTCCAAATTTGTGAATCATAGTTGGCTAGATACTCTTCTAAGATCCAAAAAATATTTGATTTATTTCTAATATGTTCTTAATATTTTTAAAAAAGTACATATTTTGGGCTGTTGTCTATTTTCAGTATTACAAATGTATACAATTCTATAAAATATTAATTAAAAATAAATTTAAATGTTAAATAGAAACTTTAATATTGATTTTATCTTACAAAATAAACTTAGCTCTTTTATTCTAGAACAGCAAATTGTAATTATTTGTAACTAATATGATTTCATCTGTATTGTATTGCACTACTTCACTGATATTCTTGTAATTTTTATAATAGATTATCTTTTATTCATTCTTTAAAATCATACAATTAGTATTGTGATATGTATTGGTTCTAATTATAGTAATATGAAGAAGTTGTATTGACAAGGTGATCATGCTTGTTGACATCCATTATAGATAATCTTCTTTCTAATGAAGAATCTATCAAAACAATGCTTTTTGAGTGAAAAAGAATTACAAGGACAGCTTGAACAGAGTTTAATTCAACAATTACTTCATTTAAATGCTTAGAGAAAGATATGGAGGATTGCTACCCCAAATGATACTAATGTTAGCAATCATGACAGTTTTGTTTTAATGCTTAGCAGTTTTATCCAAGTACATCACTACCAAGGTAAGAAATATTCAATTTTATTATATTTATATAACAACATATTCTAAAATTTTCAAGACATGAATTTTTTTACAGAAGTAGAAAACTTTTATTTATCCATAAGTGCAATAGATTTTGTTGAATTGCTAAGCACATAACTGTAATTACTAATTAATTAATATACTGGGTGTGGTTTGGTTTTACTGAAGAAAATATAATCAATAAATTTATTGATTTTTTTCAAACAAAATCTCTTCTGAATTTATTTTGATAAAAATATAGCAGATTTTATAAGAAAATATTGTAAATCTATAAAATTTATTAAATTCTTTTTTTATATCTGAAATAATGGAAAAAAATTACTGAAAATGCAATACACATATTCCTAATAAATATTTTAGAAAAAGTTTACTATTTAAAATGAGACAGATTCAAGTCAGAAATAATAATCATGGAATTATATAAATTTTTTGGAATTATTATTTATTTTGGCTTTTGTTATCTATCTGTAATGGAGTTATTCTATATATTATAAGAGTAATTTGTTCACAATGTTATGATCTGCTAATTGCTGAAATGATTTTAATAATAATGGCATTATTAGAAAACATTAGAGTTGCTGAAAGTTTAATGTTTTCAAAAATCTGTAGTTGACAAGTTGATACTGAGAAAAAGTTTGGGAAAGCTCAAGCTACCTATCCGGTTATTGGTAGCACATTTACATTTTTTTTTTAAATCCTTTTTTTAGACCCCAAAAGCGAGGGAAAATTCTTAAGTATTTTTAATTTCTCTAGCACAAAAATTATAAACTAATTCAAGAAGCAAGGGTTTTGAAGAAAATACTTAGACTATGTTTTTGATATTATATATTAACGTAAGAAATAACACCAAGCACTTGAAGCAGGACAAGTGTTTGAATCAAATAAATTATATTTTATTATTTAACTTTACTTGTTTTGAGAATTTATTCAATTTATTAGCATAGTAGAACCTCGAAATCTTGAATCTCGCGGGAACAAAAAAATTCGATATAATTTTCAAGATATCAAGGTTCAATTTTAAATAAAGCTTTTTATGTGAATGATAACACCATAGTTTTAATACTGTATAAGACACTCTTTTACCATGAAAATTAGTGTCTTAATACTCTTGCATCTTATAAACTAAAAGTTGAAAATATCACTGAATAAACACGATCGTACTGACAAAAGCCTATCAACAACTAGAAGTGAAACTTAGAAACGAAACTATTGTACATGGGCATGTTCATATTCTGAGCATGCACAAAAAAGTTCCTGTTCCAGTTATCGGTACACATTAATGTTCTTTTGTTAAATTTAAATCCTTTGTTTAGACTCTTAAAGCGAGGGAAAATTCATAAATATTTTTAATTTCTCTAGCACAAAAATTATAAACTAATTTGAAGAAGCAAGGGTTTTGAAGAAAATACTTCGAGGTAACTATTGAAATTGCATTGGTTTAATGATGAAAATACATGGAAAAATTTTTTTCTGCATATCAAAGGTTTTGAAACAGTGATTTGAGATAACAAGACTAGACTGTATTAGTTCCTAACATCTTTTTTTTCCTGCTATTTATTTCTAACACTTATTTGATGCTTTAACAACCATAAGTTGTTCAGTTGTTTTGATTTGATATATAGACTTTTGTTAGTGTTAGATTATTTATTCTTGGGAATAGTAACAAGACTTGAGCTCAGGCTGGACTCTGGTTTGCAGAGTCATTAAAACTGTTAGGTTAGATTATTGTTGATTTTGAATATTGCGACTTTGCACAATAAAACTTAAAAAATATTATTAAAATTCTGTATAATAAAATTCATAGACAATATAGATAAACAGATGATAAAATATAAAATGTCAGAAGTTTTGTCTTTAATACTACTCTTCTGTCATTAAATATTGTAGGAAATAGCCACATAAAATGTTGTTTCGTATAATTTTTGAAGGTTTATTACCATTAAGGAATGGTAGAATAGTGGTAGTATGGTATAAAAAGATGACAAAGCCAATGATGATTTATATTTTATCAACCATTAAATTTAATGTTTGTGGAATCTATTATACAGAACTTTTAAAGTTTTATTGTATACAGGTAGTCCTTTGCTTACAGGTTTGAAACCAAAAGAACCAGTCAGAAAATAAATTCTTTTCATATATCACACCATTGGATCAGGGACTCAAATCCATGGAATTGCATTGACCAATCACAGAATTTACTACTTACATTGCTTTCATAAATATGAGTGGTCATAAGTCAAGGACCACCATATAAATGTTTATGTAACATATAATTCTATGCAGAATATTATTTCATTTATGCATGTATATATTATTATTGTATTATTAATTACTCCTTAGTATTTGTATTTAATGTGGAAATGTTTGATTATTTATTAATATGATGATAATTAATAATTTATTTTGTATGTATTTCTGATGTAAAATTATAAATTAATGATATACTACACTGTACAACAGGGGTGGGCAATTATTTTCTGCCGAGGGCCGGATTAACAATCTCTATTTTCGGAATGTTAATAGTTAAGACTAGAACCTAAACGAAAACTGGCGTCCGTGTCGATGGCGCTTGCTCCATTCTGTCTTTATTTAATTGACACCACCTCCACGCGCAATTCAATCTACTAGGGTCGTCTTTGTTTAGTATTGGCTTTCCCTTCAATTTTTCTCGGAAGATTTTTTTGGCTTCTGCCGTGAACCCTTGCTTCATGTCCTTAATAGGCTTGACCACCTGTGCTTTCTCCCATAGTATATCCACTCTGCACTGATAGGCTCGCCGTGCTAAGGGAGTTGACAGCGCTCCATTCTCGACGTCCCGCTGGTGTTCCCTTATTCTGGTCCCTAAATTTCTTGATGTGTAACCAATGTATTGTTCCCATTGGACATAATCGTGGTTATAAAGATCTATTTTATAGACCCCCGTTCTCTGTCTGGCGGGTGCTGGTCTTTATCGTTTCTAATCATATTAAAAATTGTGTTCCCCCTCATGAATCGTGGTTATAAAGATCTATTTTATAGACTCCCGTTCTCTGTCTGGTGGGTGCTGGTCTTTATCGTTTCTAATCGTATTAAAAATTGTGTTCCCCTCAAAAAGGCAATATTGCAGTTTGTTTTCTTTTTGATTAGCCTGTGAATCTTAATAATCGGTCTAGTTATCTCCATCCTCCTGTAATGCGTCTCTTTCAGGGATTCCCTCAAAAAGGCAATATTGCAGTTTGTTTTCTTTTCGATTAGCCTGCGAATCTTAATAATCGGTCTAGTTATCTCCATCCTCCTGTAATGCGTCTCTTTCAGGGATTGCCTCTTGCTATTATTGTTCATCTTCATGTAAAGTTTCCAGACTGCACTACTATTATAACTGTGCCATTCCACTTCTCGTATTATCCATTTTAGTTCCTTTGTTTTGGCTTCAAATGTGCTGCAGTGGGTGTCTAGCCTTCCCAAGAGGGACCTAAATGAGGCAATTTTATATGGCCAAGGGCGTGCCATTCCACTTCTCGTATTATCCATTTTAGTTCCTTCGTTTTGGCTTCAAATGTGCTTCAGTGGGTGTCTAGCCTTCCCAAGAGGGACCTAAATGAGGCAATTTTATATGGCCAAGGGTCCTGTGACCAATTGGGAATCAGGAATGGTGTGTATGTTGGTTTCCTATAAACTTCTGTGCGGTACTCGCCTCCTTAATCATAACCATAACGTCCAGATAGTTTATAGCTACATTGTTTTTCCTTTCCAGCTTTAATTTAATTCCTAGAGCAGGGTCCGTGAAGAGATCCTTAATTAAGCTGTCTCTCACCGTGTTCTTGTGAGAGATGAACACATCATAAATGCAGCGTCTGTATAGCTTAATGTTTGGTAGTAGTGACGGTAGCACTTCTTCTTTTTTTCTTAGAATGAGTTCCGCTAGGACACCCGCTAGCAGGCTACCAATCGGAACGCCCCTCTTCTGTATATAAAACTTACCCTGGAAGGTGAAGTACGATTCATGACATAATAGGTGGCAAATGTTCCTGATTATTTCCTTATTAGACCCCGAAAGTAGATGTTTTAACATAAATCTGTATAGTTCGAGACAGGTGGGTTCTATCTTTATCATGGGATAGAGGGACTCATAATCAAATACAGACATCACCTCATGAGGGAGGGAGCCTATGGCGCCGAGAGCGTCTAGGAATTCATGGGTAGAGCGGAGACTGCATTCATAACCTTTCAGATGTTCCATACACCACGCAGCGAGTTTCTTTTCCATTTGGTAGGAGGGTGATCAGAATTTTTCAACAATTGGTCTTGCTACAATCGGGGTTTTATGTAATTTAGGGAAGCTGAACAGACGGGGGCAGGCTGGTGCCTGGACAACTGTGTTTCTAAGAAATTTCGGGAGTCTGGGGTTTTTATTTAATTTTATAACTTCTCTTTGTAGCCTATTTGTTGGGTCTTGGTTTACTTCCTCTGACTTACTCTCCCTAAGGAATACTTCTAGCATGTTGTTGTAATGGTCCTTTTTTAGAAAAACAATTTTCTTCGATTTATCATCTCTCGTGCACACTAGGCTCTCCCTATTTAACCACTTGCGTATTTTCCCGATAACAGTATCATCCCTCTTACTATAAGTGCATCTCCTATTCTCTCTCTACTTCAAAAGCCACCTTCCATCTTAACCCATTCGCCGTTACCTCATCTAATGTCGACAAGATTGGTTCTAAACCCATCGCTATTTTGTCGTAGTTGGTTTTTCCTGAGATCAGACAGTTCAGCCCCTTACTTAAGAAATTACTCACCCATTTTGGCACCTCTACATCTCCAAGGGTCTTAAAGGTCTCACTTCTGTTTATTGGTCTCTTTTTAACTTGATTTTTTTAAAATCCATTTGAATTTCTTGATGTACTTGCTCCTGATATATGCCCTATAGGTTTCCAACTCACGCTTTATTCTGTTAAGCACAGAACCGAGGTTTTGGTTTCCGTCAACATCTAACAACTCACCCTGCATATTAGACCTGTCCCTGAACAACTCCCTACGAGTGTCAGTGATGGCAAATTGCAGGCATCTACTTTTGACTTCCCATAGTACTCTCTTGCTGTGACAAGGTAGTGTCAATCGAAAAATGGACATCGGAAAAACTGAATTTAGTCCACACTGTGTTAGAAATAGTAACTTCTCACTGGTTCTAATTTGGCGCTTCATAACTCTTCTAAAGGTCTTAGCTAGCTCTGCTATTTCCATAACTGTAAACAACCGAGTTCTGCTGCTTCTTTTAACGTAAGAAATAACACCAAGTACTTGAAGCAGGACAAACAAACTAGTTTATTATTAGATATATATGTAATGTATACTACATATACTAATAATACAACAATCTTTCCGGAAACGCTTTCGGCCTTCTAGATGTCAATCGAAAAATGGACATCGGAAAAACTGAATTTAGTCTACACTGTGTTAGAAATAGTAACTTCTCACTGGTTCTAATTTGGCGCTTCATAACTCTTCTCTTGTCATTCGAATAGTTATTTGATCTAAACAACATTCCGCAATAGCGTCGTATAGCGTCATAAAGTGTAATTGTCTCCAAAATGGCCGTCCGAGGTACTGTGTCCATACTTGTCCCGGCGACGGACCATACAGTGACTTTATTAACGGCGTGAGACGAATGTCACCTCGGTCGATGGGATAATACCGGTAGAGAAAACCGGCGGAAGCAGTTTTCGGACGGAAAGTCCGGCCCGTTCTCGTCTACCAGCCACAGAACCGCGTAGCGACGGACCATACAGTGACTTTATTAACGGCGTGAGACGGATGCCACCTCGGTCGATGGGATAATACCGGTAGAGGAAACCGGCGGAAGCAGTTTTCGGACGGAAAGTCCGGCCCGTTCTCGACTACCAGCCACAGAACCGCGGATCCGGGCCGGCCCGGTGGGTATATAGGTAGCGTCGAGCTAACGATGGCCACTAGCCTGGGCTGGGGATAGAGAGCCGGCCCTGGCTAACCACACCCGCCAGCTAGCCGGAGAATCTTGACCCAGTTTTTATCCTCTGGTATTCTAGCCGGTTGGGTGGGATTCCTGTCTGGAGCCGGCCCCGGGCTTTTTATTTCGTCTCTTCCCTTTCTTATAGATGGACAAATCCGCCCGCTTTTTACGCCTTTCCTTTAATTAGTCCCGGATACATCGGATGCGGGTCAATGGCCACTACTATTTAGTTTTTCTCCGACGGAAAAATGGCCCGTCTCTCGGCCGTTCAGGGCCGAAACTGGGCACTCCTTTCGACGCCTATTAATTCGGACCCGACTATTCGTTTCCCGCCGAACTAGGCGCCGGTAGATAGAAAGTGTGGCCTTTCCGGATTCTCGGTCGGAACGCCGATAGAAACATTAGGGCCAAATTTTAGCGGCCGAATATTTTCTCTATTTATTTCCACGCTGACGAAAAATCGTTTTTATTTATACCGTCGAAATCCGCTCGTTTCTTCTTCGGCTATACCGGACCCAGCGCTAAAAACGTTAGGGCCAAATTTTAGCGGCCGAATATTTTCACTATTTATTTCCACGTTGACGAAAAATCGTTTTCATTTATACCGTCGAAATCCGCTCGTTTCTTCTTCGGCTATACCGGACCCAGCGCTAAAAATTATTTACGTTGTCTACCCAAATATTTTTAACGCTTAAAATCTAAATATAGCCACCGGGGACCGACCCGGCACCTACTTTCGTCCCGGGTAGTGTTAGTACTGGCCGTCGGGGCGGATCTAAGTTTTTGGGTCCCCGGGCTCCAGCTATTACTTTACGCTTCTTCGATCGTAACCTACTTAATAATAGCTGACGATTCGGGCTCGGTAAATGTCGGGCACCGGTCCTGTTAGCTCTTACGTAAATTGGTCACCGAACTCGGACGCTAGGCCACCCGTTAATGGCGGCTGAGTCCGGGTGCGCCGGCCATTGGTCCGCTGGAGCGGTTGGCCTAAGTCACTGTTTTCATCCGCGGAAATTCGGTTGGTCGATAAACATCTCGCCCATCTATTAGTATACACCGCTAGGCCGTGGTAAACAAAATAGAGTGGCTGTATATTTCTTTCGGGTTATTTTCCTGGTGAAAAAGTTCAAAATTGTAGAAAACGGCCATTTTAGGTGGCTGTATTGTATTTCTTTCGGGTTATTTTCCTGGTGAAAAAGTTCAAAATTGTAGAAAACGGCCATTTTAGATAAGAAAAATCGTTAAAAACTTGGAGTTAGTGATATTACTACGAGTTTATTACCGTATTTTTTTTCTATCAATGACCAGATGCGATAATAAATCGTCATTTCTCCTAAACATTTTTCTTTACGCTTTTCTGATTTTCGGCCGCCATTACTTTTAAAACATCGATGATTTAACCCTAATCGTGGCTATTGGAAACCGTGCGTCGTCGTCGATCGGCCGGCTTCCCGTCGGTTAAAGTTTCGCCGTTCCGCCAAGCGCAACGGCGAAACTTCAAATTTGTAAAGTGTGTATTTCGTCGCCTTTCCATCGTCTTCTACGGCAAAAATGACGTCATTCCGCCGTTTCGTCAAAAATTACGTCGTTGGTAGCCGCGTACGAGAACCCGATCGGAATCGGTGCGCGATCGGCGGTTCATTCACGCCAGACGTCGGTTTTGTCCATTCTAGTCACCGATTCGGATACGATAATAGCCGACATTTTATCGGCCGAGTAGAATGGGGTCTGACTATATGGGACGCGAAAAACCACCGACCTAAATATAGTTCCCGAGTGACGAAACGAAAATTTGGAGGAGAAACGACGGGTATCGTAATTCTCTTCCTCTTCTCTCTAGATACCCCGCCATCCATTTCCCGTTCCGAAAAATCTGTCGGACCAAACGGCTATTAAAAATAGTATAAGGTCGAGAAGGCATTGATATACACGATTTCTATCGTCCCGGCTATTTAATTTCTCCACCATACGTCCTTCGATCGGGACATCTTTATCGTAATTCTCTTCCTCTTCTCTCTCGATACCCCGCCATCCGTTTCCCGTTCCGAAAAATATGTCGGACCAAACGGCTATTAAAAATAGTATAAGGTCGAGAAGGCTTTAATTAATTGATATACAAGATTTCTATCGTCCCGGCTATTTAATTTCTCCACCATACGTCCTTCGATCGGGACATCTTAAGTTTGACATTTTTCGTTTAAATCGGTATTTGGAAAGGGTTCCGTATCGGACGCCACAAAATGGTGGTAATCGAATTTTAATTTACATTCGGTTTAGAGACCTGGGAAAAATTCGCTGCGGAGCCGATTTATTTTCGATTAATGGCGTAACCTTTCCGTGGACTAAACGTATTTACTTATTACAAACGTAACTTATACTAATAACTTACACAATTATTGTCGTTGTCTGAAGAACCGGCCTGCGCTAATAAATTTCGTATAAATTTACCTAGACGATCGCTCCCGCTATCGTCGTTTATTGTTTTCTACGATACCTAAATTTTAATTACATAAAATACCACACCGGATTATCCCGGTTTTTTTTGTTCATGGAGGTGGTCCTCTAATTCGTTTCGGTCCCACGCTTCTGGCGTAAACGGTAGGGGCAACCGAAATAAGTTTCTGGTGATTTTGGTCTAGCCTCGCTTCGCTAGCCGTGGACCGTATTGGTAGAACGCCATATCGTCGTTCTTAAGCCAAAGTGGAAGTTATCGATTTAACACGGAGAAATAACGGCGCCGGTATCCGGTATGGCCTTTTTTCGGCCCGGAAAAACGGGATAGCCGCTAGGCCTATCGTTCCGTGGTGGTATGGCCCGGCCGGCCGCCCCGAATCGAATGGATTTTTAGCCCGACGGAACATCCGGGTCGGTGTTTTGGCTGG
Organism: Olivierus martensii; assembly: GCA_000484575.1. Lineage (NCBI taxonomy): Eukaryota > Metazoa > Arthropoda > Arachnida > Scorpiones > Buthidae > Olivierus > Olivierus martensii. Next base: position 26,976 of record AYEL01069084.1, read on the forward strand.
ACGATAAATCGACTACTCGACGTCTACTCTTTTAAAGTCTTCTTCACTTCTCGATACGGAGGCTTCGCTCCTACGGAAAGCGAGAGCTTTTATCTCCGATGATGCGTTTAAAGGCTTTCGATCCTACGTCCGTTATCTGAAATCATCGATGGCCGACGGATTTCCGGAGCGTCTTTATACCAATGTCCGCGTATTTCCGCTGTCGTATTCTGTTTCTGACTTCTATGCGATATCTATCGTCGATATATCGGATAAAAGTCGAATATTCGATATATTTACGGTGGCGGATTGAAAACCACTTCCGACCGTTTCCGTACTCGAAGTTAACGTCGACCGTCGGGTAACGCGGAGACGCTAAGAAATTATTCCAAATTACTGACAGATACGACATTTAAGCCGCATTAATCCGAAATTTCGATATTCCGGCTATTTCGTTCTGTATCATCGACGTTCACCATTTCCCCAAACGGTCGTGTAAATTTACAATGGACTCCCGTAAAACGCGGGGATACGTTCCGTGTTATAAGAAATCGCGTATTATTTATATAGTTTAAGTAATACGCGATTTAAATAAATATAAATAATATCGCGTATTATTAATACGATATAAACGAAATTGTTTGGTCACGGCGTTACGTGTCTAGACCCTACCAACCCGGATCCAAATCCGGCAGGCGGCAGTCGGGTATCGCGTATAAAGGGACGTAAAGTAACGTATATTCCGATAAATCGAGTATTAGTCGCACTTTTTTCGTCGCATTATACGAATTTGCGTTATAGAGGAGCGCGTTATAAGGAAGTTTACTGTAAATACGGAATATACTTTACGCCCCTTTAAATGACTGCCGGCCCGCCTCCATGGCGGCCTCGTTCTAGCGCCAGTCGCGTGCCGTCTGCCGGATTTGGATCCGGGTTGGTAGGTTCTGGACACGTAACGCCGTGACGAAACAAGAAATACGTTAACGTTTTAAGGATTTTCGACCGCAAAACTTAAATACGATAATTACCGATAATCGGTTACCCGGGAAAGCCTATCCAGTACTGTTCTTGGTTGTTTAACCGAGACAGCTACCGGTACGGGAATTTGTTGTTAAAATATCCGCGACTAAGAAGACGTTTGGAGAAATATCGAACCCCAACGACGATTTTTATTATTAAAATATACGGTGGGCTATACTCTGCCTCCGATACCGTCGGAACCTACTCGGCTGTTATCGGACCGAAACGAAATAATTTCTGCAAAAATCATTTTCTCGGAAACGGGCGCTCTTCTAACTGGTTCTTCGGTGAAAGTTCGTTCGTTTAAAAAATGCTATAATTAACTATCGACTACGGACGGACGGAAAGCTGCGTGGTAACCATGGTAACCAAGGTGGTAACGCCTCGGTGTGCCAGGCTGAAGGACCCCAGTGCGGTATCTTACGAAAAGTTTTTACGGGCTCGGAACTAATTCTGTCCCTTAGTAATCTTGTCGATTGGAAGGGGCGTAAAAAATAGCTCGACAAAATATCGGTAGGAAAATGTTGGCCAGCTCGAATAAAAATGATATTCGTAAACGGTCGATTTTCCGTCCTCGTTTCTTTTGTCCGATTAAAGCTAGATCTAGTTAGATCGTTGACGGTGTGTGAAAGTGGATCCAACCTGGATATAGATCCAGAATCCGGTAGATAATTGTTAATCGGAAAAAGTAATGCTTTCTCGTCGTTCAGGTGCTGTATCACATGTTCGACGAATATAGCCAGATGGGTGCAGAAAATATCATTCCCGTGGACTATGTGGCTGGAGTTTCGTCGTTCTTCGTGGTGGCCATTGGCGGGACTTTGATCGGAATCTTCTGGGGATTCCTGGCCGCTTTCGTCTCAAGATTTACTCACCACGTCAGAGTCATCGAGCCTCTCTTCGTCTTCATCATGTCTTATTTGTCCTACGTCAGCGCCGAGCTCTTCCATCTTTCCGGAATACTAGCGTGAGTACTTTTGTCTAGTTAATTATCACTTATTGTTACCCCGCCGTAATTAAACTAAACCTGGTCCCGTTTAATTTTTTAATGCACCAAAGAATTTAATTGTACCAGTCGTAACCCGTTTTAAAGTTTATTCCAATTGTTCTTTTATAGATTAACGTTTTGTGGCATAACTATGAAAAACTACGTAGAAGAAAATATCTCCTATAAATCTCACGTGACGGTGAAGTACGCTATGAAAATGTTGGCCAGCTGCTCCGAGACCATCATATTTCTGTTCTTGGGCGTTTCCACTGTTAACGATAATCACGTGTGGAACGTCTGGTTCGTGGTCATGACCATTCTTTTTTGTACCCTTTATAGGGTAATAGGTGAGTAATGCCGATCCGTCCCGTCCCGTGTTAAATTCTCGGGTTAAACTGCTATTTTGACAGGAGTCATGTTGCTGTCGGCCGTCGCCAATCATTTTCGTCTGCATCGATTGAACAAAGTCGAACAATTTATAATGGCTTACGGAGGATTAAGAGGAGCCGTGGCTTTCGCCTTGATACTGATCGTTTCCGACAAAGTTCCCACCAAACACATGATGGTCACCACTATCATAGCTTTGGTGTTTTTCACCGTTTTCTTACAAGTGAGATTAATTATATATATATTTCTTTATTAATTTAATTATATTAATATGCTGGTATTTTTATCGATAACAAATAACTTAATGTAGCTTAAAAATAATGATTTATTTTATCCAAAAATCCGCACCTTGGCGTGTGGTCGATCAGTTCGTCCGAGATAAATATACCGGGTAAAATCATGAATTGATTTTTCACATGGATGTATGATTTTTCATTATAAATATTTTCGGTATAAATTTAAAATATCGAAAAACGACAGAAATAATACCGATCGAAAACTATTAACTATAAATTTTCCAAACGAAAGATACTTTTATCTGATTGGGCGACGAAAATATGGACGATAAAATAAAAGTACTTATCCGCACGTAGCGGCTAAATCGTGTGTGCAGCCATCTTGAAAATTCTGATCTGCGCGAAAATGTGACTATATTATCCCATCGTCGCTTGTATAAAGAAAAATATCATCATATTATGATCATTTTCAACTATAATCCTTTTATTATTATTATTATAACTCCTATCTAATACTTCTCGAAAACTGAAGAAGACAGAAATGATTTAACAGTATCCAATATGTATTAGAGATTGAAAAATACCTTGGATAATTTTGGGCTATATTTTCCATCGTTCTTCCCATTCATGTAATATACTTAGGTGACCTCCTTAAGAGTGGTACAAAGTGGTATTACTCAAAAAATCCAATGTACTGCAATGTACCAGGTTGTCGACGCCATATTGAATGCTATTTCTAATCATCGATGTTTCTAGTCACGTATGAACTCGTACTCTGTTGAGCTTCTCTTTCGATTCTTAAGTCTTAATCTCATCATATATTTTGAAGCTATACTGTTCATATTAGTATTTCTTAAAATATACGTTAAACCAGAAGAAATTAGAAACCATTCAAAAGAAATTAATTGATAGCTAAAAATTGAACAGTTGTCAAATTGGTACGTTTTCGAAATAAATAGGTTAATAGATTGCGATGGTAATGACACTTTTATTAAAAAGTTAAATTATTAAAGATTCATATTCATTGATTGGCTTCTGCTGTGTTCAAAAATTCTTACAAAAAGTGTGCATATTTCTTTGTATGAATCGAAAAGAAAGCTAACAGTCGAATACGGACTTGCCTGTGACTATATAGAAATAGCCTTCAACATGGCTTAAAAACTAAGCTGATTCGAAATATGTCTCATTTTTTCAGTATTTGAATTTATTTTTTTCCTTTTTTAACTAGCATCATTGTTTTTATAGCAACCTCTTCCCGCTCCAAGGACATTAATAGTAGTAGCATCACTTTGTATAGTCTTAGGGAAGTCACATATAAATATTACAGGCAAAAAGAATTTTGTTAATAAATTCATTCATTAATAAATTTTTGAAAGTTAAATCATATTTCTATCTTCTGTAGTTTCCGAGATACACATTAGAGAATTAAAGATTCGCCTCCACCAACTAATTAGAAGGGCGAGTCGGCAATTCCGTTGTGTTAAAGATTCATTCATTCAAAAAAAAACAACTGTATACATTACAAAATTAAATATTCGCCCCACCAAACATCTAATTAAAAGCAGGAATTGACAATTCCGTTATAGTGATTAAAGATTCATGTCAAAAATTAATTTTCGAGACAACTTTCAACATGGCGCACGTACTGGTTCCGTGGTATGTACGGATAAGTGGTACAGTTTTACATTACAGTTATAGGAATGAAAGTAAGACAGATCGAAAGATGACGACGAGTAATGAAAGCTTTCCAAAATAAACTGCACTTTTATCTGGTGCAGGCTTCGAGAAAATAAACGATGAAATTAAAGTACTTTCTATATGTAGTATTTAAACCAGTGAGCGCCGCCATTTTGGAAACTTGTCTTGAAAGCCTCATTCCAAAAGTAACGATCTAAATGCAAAATCTATCTTGCTCTCATTAACACAACGAAATTGTTGTTTTATATTTTATTCGTCAGTCGGTGGGGGAGTATCTTTAATTCTCTAGCATATAGTTTTTTGGAATGAATCTCTTAACACAACGGAATTGACAGTTCTCACTTTTAATTATCAACCGATGGGAGGGCAAATCTTCAATTGCAATATTTTAATTTCATCTTTTAGGAAAATTATACATTAGAAAATTAAAGATTCGTCCCCCATTGGCTGATTATTAAAGTTAAAGATTCCATTGTGTTAAAGATTCATTCTAAAAACTGTCTCGGTTTTCAAGACAGCTTTTCAAAATGGCATTGAGCACCATTTAGGTACTACATGTGGGGAAGTGCTTTTAATTCAATCATTCATTTTCTCGATACTTGCACTAGATAGAAGTGCAGTCCATTTGGAAAGTTTTACCTACTCTTCGCCATCTTTCAATTAGTCCTACCATGCATCCATGGGTCCTACTTTCGTTTCTATGGCGATAATGTAAAATTATATCATCTGTTCGTAAATACAGTGTTGATTTACCCCGGATTTATCTCATAAAAATTTTTTTATATATTTTCCCGTTAATTTTTGAATAAATTTTAAAGCTTTGAATTTATTATTTACTTGAATCGTACCTTCGTAATTAAGTTTCTAAATTTGTAACATAATTTTTATTTAACATGAAAATTATATAATCTTATATAAGGTATAAAAAAATAATGGCAAAACTTTTGTAATGTGTGTATCATAAGGAAAGTTTGAAAAATTGTTAGGTTAGGAATGTTATTTTCTTTGTAAACTAATATTTCATTGATAAAGAACAGTTAAGATGTAAATTTGATGAAAGATAGGCATGCCAGACCAAACCAAGAATTTAATAGTTCACATTCTCAGATAGTAAGGAGACAAAGATTGTATAATTATTACTTTTTTATATTATTGGTGATGGCTTTGATATTGAAGGGGGAACAGTTTAAATAAAATAAGTAAAACACTTAAGTTCATAAGTACTTAATAAAACAGTTTAAAATAAGTACATTTATGAAAATTTTTTGTAAACTATTATGAAAAATGCACTATATAAAATATAATAAATAAATATAAGTGCTAGAAAAATGCACTTTATAAAATATTATAGTATATTGTAGGCCTAACTGAATTTCAAATATTACATGATCTTATAGCATTCATTACTAACAAGTTACATCCCTCTAACTGCTGAAAATTGAAAAATTTTCAAATATTTGAATATTCACAGTGCTTATTTAAGTTACCATTATAAAGTTTTCACTATCTGATAAATATTCAATGAACATACTAAATGTGCCTTTGTAATAGTTTAGATTCTATAGGAGTTAAACACAATGTTTAAACAAAGCTGTATTCAGAAATCATACATATGCAAATTTCTGTATTTAAATATTAAATATTAGCTAACAAATATAAATAAAAAATGCAATTTAAAGTTTTAATACTCTCATATAAAAGAAATTGCATTAAAATCAGATTATTGGAGGTTTTGTTACATACTATTGAATGTTTGTTTTCATTTTTTTTTATAATGATACTAATTGTATATTATATTGTAAATCCCTCATGATTCAGATGATGACAAAATTTTTAATATTACTTTCCATTTAAAACAAATCCCATCTAATTTAATCTAAACAATTTGGAAATCTCAAAAAATGATAAGATATTTCTCAATCATATTATGGAGAATGTTGTTGCACTCTTCATAATTTATAACTGTTATAAGTATTAAGTAAAAGTATAAAAATAAAAATTATAAATAATATAACACTGAAATTTTATAATAGAAAATTTGTAATTAATAATTACTTTTTTTACTAGCATAATCCTTAATATCAATTTAATAAGAAATATCTAAATTGGTATTATTTTACATTTCTATGTTTTATCACTTCTTTAACAATTACATACTTTGTTATGCCTTGAGGCTCCTAAAATTAGGGGCCTTGGTTCAAGCCATATGAGCCTTTATATAGATCTGCTACTGTATAGGTAATGCTGATGAAAATAAGCAATTAAAATATCACTATAAGCTTTATTTAAAATTATATAACATATATTCAATAATAATATATTCTTTGATGATATATTTATTCTTTGATAGAAGACTCAGAAGGTGTACAGTCAAACCTCTTTAAGCCGCCCCTCTCTAAACCGCCACCCTCGTTATTTGCCTGATGAAAGCCAATAACAAATCTCCTCCTTTATGTTAACATGAAATTCCCTCTATAAACCGCCACCTCACTAATCGCCAACCGCCACTGAAATTCCCTCTATAAACTGCCACTCATTTCTGGAGGCAAAACCATTTCCGAAATTCCCTCTATAAACCGCCACCTAACTAATCGCCAACCGCCACTCATTTCTGTATTCCCTCTATAAACCGCCACCTCACTAATCGCCAACCGCCACTCACCCTCTATAAAAATCTCCTCCTTTATGTTAAAACATGAAATTCCCTCTATAAACCGCCATTAACCACACTGTCATTAACCAAGGTACCACTGTACTCCAAAATATTTTTAGCAGGAATTTTGCTATATTTTGATAAATTAAAATGAAAACACCTTAGAGTTATCCTTAACATTTTATGGATTTAAATGGTAAAAAATAACATTTCAAAATTTTTAATGTTACTTCACAACTATCATTTTTAAGTCAACAATTTTGCAGTTGTGACTTGTTTTTTTGTCAATTCTTCAAATGTGTTTAACAAATAATGCCAATTAATACAATTCTAATTGCTCCGAAATTACTAACGATAAGATTTTGTAATCATTAATTCTACAGAAAATGGATTAAAAAAACTTTTAAACAACAATTAAAAAGATATTTCAGTGTAATGCCCAGTATAATAATTCTGTTTGAAAAAATAAATAATAATAAATTATTTGATGGGATAATTATTGTAGAGCCTCACAAGCACAAAGATCATACAAATGCTGAAAAAAACTATTTATTAAAATTTCTGGATCAGAACAGACATACTATGGACATTTGAAGTAAAATTTGTTGCATTTTAATGTAAGTTGGTAAAAAGGCATAATTACTTGATAATAACAACATTATAATTATTTTTCACACAATTATTTAAAACAAAGTTCATTAAAACTAAAGCACCAACTAGCAGTTAAAATAAACACTGCTCTAGGGCATTATCCAGTAATTTTCTTTGGTAAGATTTATATTCGAATCGTTTTCCATATGTCAAAACACAGATGATATTGGATATACAGGAAGCCAAGATTTCTTTTGTAAATGTGGGCATTCCATTTTCATTATTCAGTTCTTTAATTAAAATGGATATTTCGCTCTGTAAAGTAAATATTATAAAATTAATTCGCTTTCTAATATATAAAAATTACACAATAGAAAAATGACACTTCCAGTAATTAATTCCATTTTATTCCATTCCATTTTTTTCACTTCCATTTTATTCTTTCCCAAACCGAGATCTCGCAGGACATTCATCATAAATCGACGTTGTTCGATCCAATGTTTCCCTCCAAATCCGGCTTTAAGGTAAATTTTCGTATGTTTGATTACATTGCAATCACAAAATTTACAATTTAACCTGGTAATAACTTACTTTTTGTAAATTTAGACCAGTCCAGAACTACAAAATTAATATCTGGTGGACGTGCGAGTAAAAACGAATTATTTAGACTTTCTTTAATAGAAGGATAATCGGTTGGAACTACAGTATACCGACTACCTAGATAAAGACTAAATAAACAGAATGATTACTAACGAATAAATTCAATTTTAAATTTCTGCAAACCTACCCGAATATATCTCCATATTTCTTTTTCAATTGGCAAATCTTTCCAGGATTAAGCTCTCCTACAAATGGTAAGAATCCAACAATGGGCAATCCATTCGGACCGGGTGGAAGATTCTGATATCTATTTACAATACAATACAATTTACTAATTACATAAGTAATTATAACAATTAGAATGAGTGAAGTTAACATAAGATTCAATATCCATTCCATTATTGCTTCCATATTGAATTGGTTAATAAATCTTTTTTATATATTTAAATTAATATCATCAGATCAGAGTTTTATCATTTGTGTTTATCTTAAGTGTGCAAAGGTTGTTCGCTTATAATTTAACCTCATGAGAGGTAGATAAAGTTTTCTACATTATATTGATAAATTCCATGGACTACATAAGTAATTAGGACGGAAATAGTGAAGTTATTACGAGATTATTCAATGTCTATTCCACTACTGTTTCCATAATGAATATATTAATAAACATTTCATTATTTTTTAATTTATCATCATCATTATCAGAGTTTTATCGTTTGTGTTTATCTTAACTGTGTAAAATTTGTGTCGCTGTTATAATTTAGTCTCAAAAGAGATAGATAAAATTTTCTATATTTGTGTTGATAAATTTGAGCACTGTTATGATATTTAAAATAATATTTAAATCATATGTTTGGCAACAACACATAATAAGCTACAATATATTTAATTACTCATATACAACAAATAAAATTTTTAAATATTTTAAATAAATACTTTTTATTAAACTATCATAACAACAGACAATTGCATAATGAAAATTTCAATTAAATAAATGATTGACTAACTTTGTGTTAAATAATTTTTTTTCGTATATTTTCTTTAGAGTTTCCTTCATACTAGTGAAAACTCAGAATACAAATACATCTTAAAATTAAATTTTCCGTAGATGGTGTGCAGACAACCAATAATTTACTCTATCATTACTTATTAAGAAACGTATATAGATTATAAATGTTTTTATTAATTAATATTTCTATTAATTATCATCGTTCCAGGAAGCATAGTTTTTGAGGTTTTGGAAAGTAAGTCAAATGTAATATTCCGTTTAAGTCTAAAACTTCTCCTTCGGATGGTTTTATCAAAAATTGTTGCATAACAGTAACGAAGAATAGAAGCAATTCTATTTTTGCCATACTTTCTCCTGCACAAGACATTTTTCCTGTAAAAATATAAATTCAATCATATCAAATTTATAAAATAATATAAGTATATAAAATTATTTAAATTAATATATATTGTCAACGATAATAAATTAATTATGAATGTTAAAATATAATTAATAATCCAAAATAATTTTATCATTGTAGTAGTATATTAGCATTTTCTACGATGGAGGTTACTGAGAATAAAAGAAAATTGTTATAGATATTTTTTATAAATTAAAAATTAAATTTAAAAATTATTATAAATAATTTCCAACTAATTAGCATATAATGATTGGAATGTGAAGTCTAGCATAGTATAAGGATAAAAAATACAGTGGTGCCTCGCAATTCGAAAAAACTGAAAAAACTGTCGAATTGCGGTACAATATTTCCCATATAAGACTATGTGAAATAGATTAATTCGTTATGGATCTCCATCCCGCTCACCTAATGGGTGAGGTGAGAGAGATACACTATATTATTTATTTTATTATAAGGAGGAGTGGGATAAGGGCGTAGTTAGGGGAAATGAATTATCGGGCATTTTTTATTATACGATAATCGAAATTTTGCTATTTGATATTGTAGTATTTTACTACAAGTTAATATCAACCTATCGATGTAAATAACTCACGATGAATGATGCGAATCCAGTATTTACATTGACCTTTATTTACATTAAGTGAACAATATTTTTGACATTTCAAAGTTTATTGAGAAAAACCCTGATAAGCTCTTGCTCCGTAAATATCGTTACCTGCGGCAAGTACAGATCAGCACCTTAGGGTAATCGCGCATTAGGCTGTTCTGGCCTCACAACACATTCAATTTTATTTTTCTTGTTTTTACATTTAATTAATTACTTCTTTTTCTAGCATATAACATGGTTCGCAACTATGTCAGAAAAACCAGCAATGGCGATTATTCAAAACAAATGAGCGGAATGTGAACGTTGTCGAGATGACGGTTGATTAATGCAAAGATATCAATTAAAATTTTTGTATAAACCATTTTTTATTTGATGAAATACATTTTTTCATATTTCACTATACCACCTCTCACATTTCACAAGGGGAGGACACAACCTCCGTCCCACCGATTTCGATCGGCTTTAACATACAGGTTGGGAGTAATCGAAAAGTGACTCGTGTAAGAAAGGATCTAAGTCACTATGCCTTTGTTTTAAAAGAAATCGAGGTCAAATGTCATTTAATTCCTAATCAAATGCGTAATCAAATGTACGTTTTGTTTCAAACACCAATATTGATTGTTGCATTATGAGTATGTGCAGTGTTTTGAAGACAGATTGCTAGTTCAAATCTCAAAGATTGTTTTTATTGTTTTACAATTATGTCCGAAGTATGCAAAACATGTCACAAGCTATTTCATTTCCTCTTCTGGAAGTTTCCGCAGGTGATATCATTATCATTTCCAACTGGTTCATAAAGAGGCACATTCAAGGTGAGAGATCAGTTACTTGCCAAACGGAAATCTGTATTTCTCAAAAAATGATTGATATGGTTCAGTGTTATGGGATAGCATAGCTGAATTATTAAGCAGCTGTTATGTTTATCACGACAGGCATGCTAACCGACGTCATTTCTTCTGTAAGATTTTCTAACAAAATGTTAGAGATTCCTAATAAGATGTGCTATACAAAGCTTTCGTAACGTACGAAGTGTCCGTTCTGTTCGACTAAGGATAGCGAGATTGAAGAGTAGTTCCGAGTTTGTTGCCAATCTGCACAAATACAAGTAGAAGGTGATTTTAGTCAAAACTCAGTAACATGCGTCATTCATTCTCACCGTTTCTATCTGTACTATATGCACTGTCATCAGCAACTTCATGCACATGATTACCTATTAAGCATTGATTACTGCAACTGGTTGCTTAGTTGTTTGGATAATAATATGCACTCTATCTCTCATGCTTTGATCAACTGATGTCCTGTTTCCAGGGATGTAGCTGTTAACAGTGACAATTTATATTAATGGGCGAGAAATATCACATCAGGAGAACGAGAAAGTGAATGCATGGTGTGAATTCTACATAAATAGTTTGTTGGAAAATGTCCTCTACGATGACAAATTTACAAAATAATATTAAAAGGATATAACTGTAGTGTGGTTGTAATAGATTTTGTAGACAATCTTCCACCAGATGCATACCAGCAAAAATATCATAATGGAGCATCTTCTCATTTTGCAATCTGCATAAGTGACTGATTAAGATGAAATGTTCCATGACTGATGAATTGGCCGAGGAGATCCAGTTCATTGTCTACCATGGTCATCAGATTTGACATATCAGATTTGAGAAGCTAAATTAAGAATAAGATTAATGGCACAGTGTCAGCCTTAATGCGTGATCGGAAACAACGAATTGAACTAGTCTGTGCAGAAATCCGTCGTGATGTCCAATGTGCTGTATTCTGTAAGAAATCTTGTGATGATGATCGGTTGCTTGTATGGTTTTACACCGCTTTCCATTAGGTGAGTAGTAAGTGGGAAACATTTGTAGGTCCAGCATGTTGACCCAAGTCTAATTGGAGTCAGCCGTCAGATAAAGAAAGAGATTCAATGAACGGACCAAGATCTTTGCTGAAAATCTGGAGATTTGTAGGCTACTTGGGGATTGAACCCGGAACATTCAGAATAGATTTTTCAGCATGTTTTCCATTGCTGCCATCTGATAGACTATAACAAATGGGCATCAGATCGAACACATTATGCACTGATATTAATCCTTCCAGGTCAATGGTTTCATCAGTGGAAAATTATCATTGCATTTATAATGTGAAAGAATTCGCTTATGCTGAAGAAAGAAAATTGGATAAACAATGGTTTTGAAATATGTAGCGATATGTACCGAACAACCAAATCCTTTATCCAATTTCGATACAGTTTTTTTCTTTTAATGTCTAAAATAAGATATTGAAGACATATGCAATTCGAAATACTCTTCTATTTTCAGGAAGTTCAGAATTGGAAATTTCATTTGTCAGGAATGGAAATTCTATTTGTCCTAATTTGCACGTTCAATGTCACTCCGACTAAACCATCTGCAACACCACTAGTGATTTCATATTTTGTTCGCATTAACAGATTCTGCATAAGTAACTCTCACTATTTTTGATTTAATGGGGGAAAAAAGACGTTTGACCACTATGTATATTTTCTCTAATTACTTAGAAATTCTATTATGGCTAATATTTACACTATAAAATTGTACCAATATCATAATTATAATCTTTATTCAACTACAATTAAATATTTCATATTCAATTTTATTAAAAGAAGAGCAAAATTTGTGAACACTTTATTGCCAGAAGAAAGTAATAATATAAATATGCATGATTTCTAACAAGCTGCAGTCATGCCAAAAAGAGCCAGTATTTATGATTTGAATCTGCGGATATTTAATTCACAAATTTATTTAAAGATAAATTAAAATATATATATATATATCAACATACCTAAGGTAAATGGGATATATAAATCGTGACGAATGAGTTTTTCTCCACTTTCATCTAGAAATCTTTCAGGTCGAAACACCTCGGGATCTTTCCAATATTCGACATCATTGTGAACGGACCAAATATTAGTTATGATAACAGTCCCTTTAGGTATTCTATATCCCTGTATCATCGTATCATCTATAGAACTAAATAAATGATTTAATTTACAGTATTCAAAAATAATATTTCGACAAATTGTGTATAAACATGGAAAAATTATTACTATCGAAGTAAATTAATTGGAATAATCGTTTTCCATCTTTGCATCTCACAGATTACAGCTTGTGTGTACGGAAGCTGTAGATTATCGGCCCAAGTTGGTTGGCGATGTCTTCCAATTACGTTGTCTATCTCCTGCTGTACCTTCTTTTGTACATTTGGATATTTCGCCATAATGAGGAAAGCCCAAGACAGACTTTCCATAACAGTTCTACTTCCTGCTCCCAACAGAAGTTGCATCGTTTGTTTCATCATATTCTCTATACGGAAAAAGAACAATATTAATAAAATTTAAATTAATTAAATTAAATTAATCTATATCCAAATTAATGTTATTTCGTTAATTTACAATGTACATTGTATACTGTACAATGTATATAAAAACATATTCTGTAAATGAAAGACATTAATTAAATTTATAACCATTTTTTAAGTTATGTTTAATCCAAATACATCCAATTCTGAAAAATTAAAACTGTTTGACTAAACGAAATTTTTAATAATTCGAAATAATTTTATTAATAATAATGCGATCTTTATATTAGTAATCAAATTATATAATTAAATAAGAGAAATTCTATCTTTTAATTAAAATAAACGTATTTAATTTATGTGGAATTAGATTGTAGTTAAGTCGCCATATCACATATAGGATATATTGACAGAGATCACTTTTAATAGCTCATCATGGATTGACTACGATGGTATTCAACATCCCAGATCTTTCTGAATAAATGATAATATGGAACTCGGAATTGAATCCTGTTCGCAAGATGGTAAGCAACTGTTTTTTCATGCAGCCATCTGGTACAGGATTATAAAATTAAATATTATATTAAGATTAGTAATAGTTAAAATGTAAAAAAGTTCGGCCGGATTCATCGCATGAAGATGCTTTAGTTTTCCAAAAGTTCGGCCGGATTCATCTAACGGATTCGAAATAGATTCCGGAACTCCTTTAAAAATTTAATCATGGAGTCTATAGTTAAAATGTAAAAAAGTTCGGCCGGATACATCTCATGAAGATGCTTTAGTTTTCCAAAACTTCGGCCGCATTCATCTAACGGATTCGAAATAGATTCCGGAACTCCTTTAAAAATTTAATCATGGAGTCCGGTCCTATCAGTCGATAACCATTCTTTAAACATTGGTGGGCAATCCCTGGCCCACGAGATAACTGCAGCCCGCACGTATCTAAAATCTCGCCCGCAACCATGCTCAAAGTTATTTTAAACTTTAATATCAAATACATTTTTCATATGATTAATAGTATAATGATTTATATTAATAAATAATTAATTTTTAGAATAATTACAACATCCAGGAGCATTGATTGGCCAAGAACCAGTTGTAACATTTACGCGCTAATTAACTGCGTAGAAGACCGTCTTTATACAGTTAATTAGCACGTAAAAACAAATGATGGGATGTTTTCGGGGCTCTTGTGAATTCCGCTTTAGGAGAAATTTACACTATAATCCCCTTTTCTCGTCGTCCCTGACAATAACTTACTACTAAAATAAGAAGTAACATCATCTTCCCTCTTCTGTAATTCTATTAGATAGCCATCAATATAATCACGGATATTATTGGGATCTAAAGTCTTCTCATGTTCTTCGATTTCTTTCCTATAAATATTATAAGTAATGATAACTAAAAAGATTTCTTTCAAAAACTTTAAATTAAAATAGTAATCTTACTCATTAAAATTATAAAGTTTATTTGCAGCAGCTGTAAATTTTTTGAACTCTAAAATACCAGTAAATTTCATTATTGGTTTCAGCCATGGTAAAAATACATGTATTTCCGTTTGGCTTATGACTTTGGAGAGAGCATCAAGTATATTATCAATTAATTTTCTTTCATAAGAATCATATTCGAATCTTCTTCCATATACCAAGGAACATATAGTATTGGATATGCAGGGAACCAAGATGGATTTTGGAAAAGTAGGCTTTCCCTTTAAATTCTTCAGTGTTTTAATAAAATACGATATTTCATCCTGCGAAATATTATTAATTAATTTTATGAATCCGAGAAGTTTAACATAAACAGAAAATATTTATTACTGTAATGAATTCTTCCAGTTTATTCTTCCCCAAGCCAAGATCACGCAAGACATGCAAGATGAATCGACGTTGTTCCAACCAATATCTTCCACCAAATCCGGCTTTCAGAAAAGTTTTATAAACTTATTTATATTTTACATTCTTAAAATTTATAATGCTGGGTGTTTCTTAGCACCAGAAACTACCCTTTTTTCTCGGAAATGCGATGAAATAGGAAATAGTGAAAATATTTTGATTATCAAACTATATCCGAAGAATTGAATGAGCATGATAAAAATTTTATGGGCAGATCAGAAGTAGGGGCACAAGGGTTCAACTTTGAAACCTCCAATGGAAATCTATGCCGATTTTGGCATAATTAGATATGACTATAAAAAGCAAATAACTTTTTTTCAAAGTTGTGAGATATCACAAAAAATGATGATCGCTTGTACCGCCGATTTGTTTTGGTCAACAGATGATGCAACGCTTCATTCACTAAGAATACTATGTGGCGGGGCGAAACAAGCTCTTATACAGGCTGCCCACCCCTGCGGAGGGGTCAGCCGGATTGTGGAGAACAGGGATCTTCGGGCCGGGCCCGGACATGATAAATATTTTCAAGGTGACACGAAACTCGAACCCGGCTCCTCCCGAGTGGAAAGCCGAATGTATTGCCGATTTTTTTGCATATTTTACGCCCTCTTTCCAATCAGGGAGATTACTAAGGAAGCGGGGCCAGTTCCAACCACGGGCTGCACCCACACCCGTGGAGGGGGGCCGGATGGTGAAGGACGGGAATCACAGGGACGGGCCCAATGTATTGCCGATTGGACTATTTTGCACTAAGGATTGTGGTGACAAGCCTTGGTTCATCCCTTATAAACTAGTGCGTAAAAATCTTAGGAAAGCTGACCTGCTGTCCTCTATTCAAATCAGGGACGGGATATTCACTAACACTATTCATGAAACCATCAAACAAATCCTCAGCAATATCTTAACTGAAGATGACCCTACAGAAGACAATGAATACCAAAGGAACGTAAGGAAAGACATTAATGAGTACCCCCAAACAGAAGACGACGTTGACTTCACTTTCTTGGAAGTTCAAAGTGCATTCAAGAATATCAATACCAAAAAATCCCCAGGAATTGACAAAATCACTGGGATGAAGGCTTTAAATGCCTTTCAAGCTATCCCCTGACTTTTGTAATTATTTTCAACATTTGCCTATCTCTGGGTTATTTTCCCGATTATTGGAAAATTGATCCATAAAACTCATCACGAAAAAAGAAGACAACTGCACAGACGCCAGTCATTATAGGCCCATCAGCCTCATCTCCGTTCTAGTTAAAATTCTGGACAGAATTCTCACTGATAGAATAGTCTGGCATCTGGAAAAAAACAACTTCTTCCACCCCAGCCAATTCGGTTTCCGCAAGGGCAAAAACACAATTCAAGCAATACAAAACGCACTCAACTTCATTAGAGATTGTAAACAGAAAAAACAACATACTGCAATCATCCGTATTGACTACAAAGGCGCCTTCGACAATGCCTGGAGACAAACTGCCTTAATAGAACTAAAACAAAAAAACTGTCCTCGGAACATTTATAGACTTCTATACAACTACTTTGAAAACAGGAAAACTGGTGTTTATGCAAACAGCTGTCAAGTCGCAATCAACAACAATAGAGAGTGCCCACAGGGCTCCTGATCTGGGCCAGCTCTGTGGAACATAATTTATAATGGGCTACTGAACATTAACGTTGGCCCCAACCAAAACTGTTTACTCTAGGGTTTTGCTGATGATATTCTGATGTTTACTACAGGGTTTTGCTCTTGATCTCCCACCACAACAGAAACACTCTCCAAGAACTCTGCAATGTTGTCATGCAAAAAATTACTGACTAGAGCACAAAGATGAAACAGCCTATCAATATCCAAAAAAGTTATTGCATGGTCATAGGTAAAAACGGTCCCTTGACCAAACAACTTTCTGTCAAAATCAATGGGGAAAGAATTAAGTACGTAAAACAGATTACCTACCTTGGTATGTTTTTGACCAAAAGCTCAACTGGAAAGAACACACAAACTACGTTTACAACAAAGTAATCAAGGTATTACACGAACTCAAATATATCTCAAGCAAATTCTGGGGCTTGGGTACTAAGGCAATTAGGACTATTTACACTGCGGCTGTAGAACCCATCCTAACATACGGTGCACCAGTTTGGCATTACTCTGTCAACAAGAAATACATTAAAAGGAAGCTCCTCTCAGCCCAAAGGATGGCAGGCATTTCTATCTGCAAAGTATACAGGACAGCCCCTACTAACGCCCCTACTCATTTTGGCAAAACTCACACCTATTCATCTGAAAATCAAGCAAATCGCCCTCAAAAAAAAGAATAGGTTAGTGATCATGCTAGAGCAAAAAATGGATGTGATTGAACGACAGAAAAGCGGCACTCAACTTCCGCTTTCGATTCGCTATTTTGGTTTTAGATTTGGTGGTTGGTTTGATGATGGTATGAGATACAATTCCTAGTAAGTTATTAATTTAGATGATGAACAATGATGTAAAATATGAAAATAAATATTTCTTAAACAGTTAGTGTTTAAGTTTATTGTGGTTATTCATCGTGAAGTTAGCTAATGGCCGGAATCACACAAAGCAAGAACCAATTACCATATTTTACATAGAGTTAATACTTCGAATAGTGCGAGAAATTCGTGGAACCAATTATTTGCACTAATCGAGGCCTACCTGTATTCTAAAATAATTTTTAATTATTTTCTTTCACCATTTTATTTTCACAGAAGTCTTATTTTTAATTTTTCAGCTAAATTTGTTGATTCAAAATTAAGAGCTGGAAATAAGGTTAGTAAAATTATTTTATACTGCATAATTTATCAGATGCTTTTAAAAATAATACATTTAGATTTTTTGACTTAGCTCATTATAAAATAAATAGCAAAAATATTATATATAAAATCAGTTATAAAAATACTCTTTAAATTCACCCCATTATGAGATGAGCTTATTAAACTTAATTAAGTTTAACTTCTTAATATATTGAAAATATAAATAAAACAGTTCTTTTTGAATTACTATATATACTTGTTTATAAGCTGATCTCCCTATTTCAGAGATTAAAATCTGAAACTCACATATAAGCCAAATCAAAACTTTCAGGTGTTGGAATAATATAACATTTGTTGAAATAAATAGATAATTTTTTTATAATTTAAAAATTCTGAACCTAATTCACTGTTAGAATAAATATGGCCTCTTGGACAAAATGCCAAATTTACAGCCTGGAAATGTCACTATAATAAAAGAGAGCTGGATGCAGAGTAGGATGCAATCATGTTTCCCTGCAGTGCAATTTAATTAAAGTATTTGTTTAGCAGAAAATATAAAAAATAAAAAATGTGTGTATATATATATACACCATGAGTTTTTCTTGAAACCGAACACACTGATTTTTGGCATCAAGCCAATTCTGATGCATCTGAGGGTAATTCAATAAATAAGGTAACAAGACTCACACTTGGGTGTAATATCCCCTATATCATCATAATTTCCCACCAGACCAGAGAACATTGACCATCGCTTTGCTACATAGTCATTAGATGGCACATACTCTCCCAACATCAGCTGTAAGATGGCAATGCTTACGGAAACATGGTTAAACATTAAAGTGCATAGTGTGATCAGAGTTTTGTGTCTAAAGGGCATATCATCAGCTGAAATTCATTACCAATTTATTGAGGTATATGACATTAATGTTATGTCACAAAAACAGTGAGGGTTTGGTACACTGAGTTCTCTAAAGGCATGCATGACTTGTTATGGTGCTTGTTATAGACTTGTTATGGTGTTGATAGGTGGTACTGGACCATCTTCTTCCCTACAGTCTCAACCTGGCACGAAGTGATTTTCATTTGTTTGGATCACTGAAGGGGACCTTGGTGGCAGGTAATTCACAACTAACTGGGAAGTTCATCAAGCTGTCACATCATGACTTCAGGCACTGGATACTGATTTCTTCAATGCCTTTGTGTACCACTGGAACAAATGTTTAGACAATATGAAGAATATGTGGAAATATAATCTGTATAAAGACCATACTATTGTTTAAATATATGTACAAGTTGAATACATCCACACAATGAGAAGTCTTGTTACATTACTTATTGAACACCTTCATAATTAAACTTAATAATACCTATACATTTATTTGTTTAATTGTTTGATTACAACAGTGGTTTCCAAACTTTCTGTGTCTGTGCACCCTTTTTTTCATAAAAAATTAGTATGCCCCTCATTTTCATAACAGTCTAATTTTATAAATACTTTTTAATACAACAAAACAATATACCATATTTTGTATAAATAAAATTCTTATACTTAAACAATATATATTTATTATGGAAAAATAATTTTTAATACAATTAAAACAAATCTTACAAAAAATAGAATACACATTTAATATGACATAATATCTAATGCGATGATTAGGCTTGTTTTTCAGCACAAATTCTTTCAAATCGGGTATCATGGAAGATATCGCTACTTGCAATTCTTTTTCAATCATTAAATGAGAACAATATATTGTCTTTAAAATAGCTACAGCAGAAAATTTCTGGATATATGGATATTGTATTGTACAGTATGTGTTACTATATTTATAACCCTTTTGCTGATTCATTTTTTTTACATCAATTTGAAATTATTTTTTGCTTGTTTGTCTCAAAAATGATGTTTTTGTTAATTCTTGTGTGCATCTTACAATAGACTTGCACATTCCATCGTTTGGAAAACACTAGATTACAGTATTATTAAAATTTAAGATAATATTTTTAATATTTAATAAACATTTTAATTTAAATATATAAATTTTTGAAAAAATATATGATTAATTTATACTAGTTAAATATCTATTAAACGGGCACTTTTTGCAGTGTAGAACAAATTTATTAACACAACAAATGTTTTCGGCATGTAGCCCTCATCAGATTACAAACACTATGTGTGTTTGTAATCTGGTGAGGGCTACATGTCGAAAATGTTTATTATGGACTAATGTATAGTTCTAATTATATAAGATTAGAATGTAAATCAAAATAATATAATCATAAAGGCACTCCAATAACAAAACTTTAATTTTTCTCATAATTTTGATTAGATAATAATATTAAATAGAAACTAATTAAATAATGACCTTTTTGGCAGATTGAAATTCCATAATCCATTGTAAAGCTAAGAAACGAGCATATAATCCCCAATAAAGCTAAAAATACCCAATCTTCTCCAAGGCGAGCAAATGTATGCTGCCAAAAACTTGAAAAATGATCTGCAAAATTCAATATTTTTTAATTAGTCTTGAAAATATAAGTCTTGAAAAGTTATAAAATAAAATTGTTTTATAAAATAAAATAATTTATATTATTTTTTTAGTATTTTAATTTTCTTACAGATAATCCTTGACTTACAATATCATCAATTTATTACTTCTCATGCTTATAACAATGATGCATTTGACAAGCCTAGTGACTGATTAATGCAATTCGCATATTTATGAATCATATACAATTGTCTGATATGCCAACAGTGTACATTTTATATTTAGATTTTTTTTAATTTTGTGTTAATGCATTTATTATACTGATTATTATGCTATAACAATTAATAGTAGCAGACAATCAATAGATTCAATATATTGCCAACTTATTGTCATATAATCTTGCAACTTGATCATTGAAATGGAATATCATCATGTAAATCAAGGACCATTTGAATATATAAATTACAAAAATTATATATTTCATATTTTCAGAAGAAAATGCAATCAATATTTAAATTTTCAACAAATTTTCTAATGATCAATATTTTATATTAAAATTATAAAATGTTGATGCAGGTAGTCACATAATTTATATTATAATTTATTTCTTAGGAATCATTAGATCTTTAGCCATATTTATTATAATTGAAGTATGTGATTCCAAAACACATTCAGTCCATTTTTGACATTTTTTGTTTGATGCAAATACATATTCTTATTGAAGGGATCTATCTTATTAAAGACCCGTTTATGATCAAAACCATGTCAATCGATATGTATAGGGCACTTCAATCTTGCTTTTCTTTTGAAAACTTGCTCAGTCCAGAGAACAGTAACTATGGAAACTCACTCAGTCCTTTGCACATGAACAGAGCGTTTTCCTAATCCTGACAGCAGATTGGTAAAAAAACAAACTGCTATTACTGTTGGAAATAAAGTTGTGAGAATTTTTGTTGTGTTATATTTCGTTTCAAACTTTGCCAAGAAAAAAACTGCGACTGTGACATTGCCGCTCCACAGACAGTAATCCACTTCCTCTTTGATTGCAGAGACAACAGAACAGCTCTCAACATTTTAAACCAGAACTATAGTAAATATCATATTGCGGAAGAAATTAAGACCAAAATTGACATTACGAAATCCAGGAACACCCAACTTGATTTCTACTGGATTCGAAGCCATAACAACATTGCTGGCAATGAACTAGCCGACGCGCTAGCCAAAAAAGCAACTTACACTCAGCAAAAAATTGTGTATAAAAAACTCCCACCAATTGAAATCACCAAAGCAATCCAAACCTACATCCTCAATTCCTGGCAAACTGATTGGGACTCTGAGGACACAGGGAGAACGACACACCAATTCATCCCTACTATAAAAGACCACTTAAAAACGCAGCTTTCACACCTTCCTATAAACTCTCCCAACTCCTAACAGGTCACGGGAACTTCAAATCATACTATTTCGTTTCAAACTTTGCCAAGAAAAAAACTGCGACTGTGACATTGCCGCTCCACAGACAGTAATCCACTTCCTCTTTGATTGCACCAAATTCAATAATGAAAGGTCGGCCGGATGGCCGCGTGGTAAAGCTTCGGCTTACCACCCTGGAGGATCCGGGTTCAAATCCGGGTTCCACACCTCTCAGTATTATCATGAGGTGGTCCGGGCCCGGCCTGTTGAACCCGATCCTTCAACCATCCGGTTGACCGGGTTCAAATCCGGGTCCCATACCTCCAATTTTTCAGGAGGGGTCCTGCCCAGCCCATTGAACCCCATCCTTCAACTATCCAGTTGACCCCATCATGGCCTGTTGAACCCCATCCTTCAACCATCCGGTTAACCCCATCATGCGGGACCCACACCTCCAATTTTTGTCACACACCTCCAATTTTTCAGGAGGGGTCCGGGCCCGGCCTGTTGAACCCACATCCTTCCATCTGGTTGACCCCATCATGGGTGCTGGCCAGCCTGTGATGGGAGTTAGTTTTTCAGGAGGGGTCCGGGCCCGGCCTGTTGAACCCCATCCTTCAACAATCTGGTTGACCCCATCATGGGTGCTGGCCAGCCTGTGATGGGAGCTAATCGCCGCCGCTAGATACACAATATCCCATGAGGATATGGCGGCGTAATAAAACTAACCTAACCAATAATGAAAGAGACAAGCTTCAATAGTGTGCCTTAAACCTCGGCTTCAACTGGCCTTGTCCTCTTGCCAATTCCATCAGTAACCCCAAACTTTTTACAGCTCTCCAACTGTTTCTACAGGAAACCAACGCTCTAAAGGCATCCTTTAATTAAACTCTTCATTCCCTGCTTTCTTCTTGGTGCCCACCACCTGGATTCTCTCAACGGACGCTCTGTTTAGCATTCTCTCTGTGTCAAATCAAAAGATCTACGACTGCTGGCCCTTTTCTACTAGTGACCTACCACACTTCCTTTGGTTGGAACCTTTTTACTGTTCTCTCCCTATCCTTAACCCTTCTCACTTCATTCTTCACTTTTCCAGGGTTATACCTATGAGTATGCCCATCTAAACCTTTAATACTAGAACCAGTAAGAAGAATTATCAGATAGAGACCATCTGTGTACATTGCGGATCATTATTGAAACAGCAAAGAGCAGTATTTTGCAGATTTAAGGCCAATTCTTGTACTCGGTAATGGTACTCGAACCGCAGGTTCGGCAAGTCTTTCGCCATCACAGTTCGACTTGAAGCCAAATTTAAGAACAAGGGTTTCTCGAATTGTTTCAGCCCTTTATAAGAGCCATGGTTGTACACAGATGCCTTCTATCAGATTCTGTTTATTATTATTGGTTCAATAGCTCAATCGTCGGTATACGCGGCGGTATCTTTTTTTGTGATATCTCTCAATCCGTAGGTGATATTAAAAAACATTCAAAACAAAAGTTGTTTGTTTTTCACAGTTGTCTCCAATTATGCCAAAATCGACACAGGTTTCCATTGGAGAATTCAAAGTTTACCCTTTGTGTTTCTACTTACTATGGGCCCACAAAAGTTTTATCATGCCCATTTGATTCTTCGAATACACATTTGATAATCAAAATTTTTCGCTCTACATATTATCACATTGCACTTTCGAGAAAAAAGGGTGGTACAAGTGCTAAGAAACACCTTGTATAATCTAATAAAAATTACTTTTTGTAGATTTAAATTTATCCAGAATATCAAAACTCAAATCCGGTGGACGAGCGAGTAATGATGAATTAGTTAAACCTTCTTTAATAGAAGGATAATCAGTTAAAACTACAGTATATCGACTTCCTAGATAAAGACTAAATGAAGAGAATCGTTATTAAAAAATAAATTAATAAATGGAATTTTTAATTTCTACAAACCTACCCGAATATTCCGCCATATTTCTTTTTCAATCGGCAGATCTTTTCAGGAGTAAGTCGTCCTACGAAAGGTAAACATCCAACAATAGGCAATCCAATCGGACCGGGAGGAAGATTCTGATTTCTGTTTATAATTTTACGGATTATATATGTAATTACAACAATTAGAATGAGTGACGTTAACACAAGATTATTCAATATCCATTCAACTACAGCTTCCATATTGAATAGATTAACGAACCTTTTTATTAAATTTAACATGATTTTTATTATCACCAGACTATTTATCTGAACGGTACAAAGTTTCTCATTGTGTAAATGAAAAAATAGCCAGTTATATAAAGTAAATGATTATATCAGCAAATTTTGTTATATAATTTAAATATTTTTATGCTTTTAAAATCGACATTGACAATTTTTTATTTTCTTACATACTTTGCTACTTACGTTCTTAAATTTGATTTGGGATAATTTTCCCGTAATGTATTCTATCTTTGTTGAGCCATTTTCATTACTAATCAAAAATGTCAAATATCGGAGCAAATGTTATATATTCATTGTATATACTTTTAATTCGTTTTTACCTGAACTATTTATTTAATATGTAATATCAGTCTTTAAAATACCGAAGAGATTGATTCAATCGAAATATATAAGTTGTTTTTATGCAAAAACTTATAGACTGTATTTCAGGATGTTATATTGAATACAGGAATGTGAAAAAAGCAATTTTTTTTTGTTTTATATTAAAAAACCTTAATGTACTGAAATACTCAATATGATAACTTCATATATTGTTAAGTGCTTTTCATTTACATTGTAAATAGAGGATGAACACAGAATATTTTATATAAATTTAATGAAAATCTTAAAACAATTTGTTAAAACAGACATTAATGTATTCAGATTTATCTGATCGAATATTGTAGTAATCTTTGAATCCATATGGTGCGCGCACCACAAAAGGATCACTACTTTATAGGATAGATATGCATAGTATCATCCTAGATATGCATAGGAAATTTCCGAAGATGTCATATGGGACGTGCTATTATTTTTTGCTGATAAAATTAATGTTTAAAAAATTTCTTTATTGATAAGGCTTTATTGGACGATTAAACTCTTTTTTAACCGCTAATATAGAAAATGATGGCAAATCAATGATACTCGAAAATTTTATAGCAACGTTTAATTTTATTTGAGTATATCATTTTTTATTTTTAAATATTTTAAAAATCATTAGATGCCGCAGATAATATAAATAAAAAGTATACCTATAAGTATGAATATTTGTTATTTCATAGTTTCCTTCTGGTCTATTTCTTGACCATCGGATCTTTAAACAATAACAACAACAGTTTAAATTTTTTTATTTTCCAATGGCATTATTTTCCAAATAAATGCATTTCGAGTTGAAAGCCTAAATTGTTTTCATTCCTCATCAGTACATTTGATTTTTTTATTGATTTACATAATATTCGATATTTATTTTTACTGTTTTGTTTCCTCATCAGTACATTTGATTTTTTTATTGATTTACATAATATTCGATATTTATTTTTGATGCTATCGTTAAATAGTTTTCTGTTTCACAGTTAATTTTACATTCTTATTCTTTTTAAATTTTTAATTCCGGTTACATACCGGAAACATACGGTCATACGGTCGAATCTGGTGGTCGAGCCAGTAAAGACGAATTATATAAACCTTCTTTAATAGAAGGATAATCAGTTAAAATTACAGTATATCGATTACCTAGATAAAGACTAAATAAACGAAAGGTTATTAACGAATAAATGCAATTTTAAGTTTTTATAAACCTACCCGATTACTCCTCCATATTTCTCTTTCAATTAGCAAATCTTCTTGGGAGTAAGCCGTCCTACAAAAGGTAAGCATCTAACAATGGGCAGTCCAATCGGACCGGGAGGAATATTCTGATTTCTTTTTAAAAATTTACGGATTACATATGTAATTACAACAATTAGAATAAGTGATGTTAATAGAATATTATTCGATATCCATTCCACTACATCTTCCATACTGAATAGATTAAATATAATAAAAAGGTTTATTAAATTAATTTTTATCATCAGCAGAATCTTATCGTTTATTTTGTCTAAACTGTTCAAAGTTTCCTGTTGTATCAGTGATTATTTTTTTGACATATAGACAAAAATATACTTAGTACAATAATTACACGAGGAAGTTCTTGCTATATAGTTTAAATATTTTTATGGTTTTAAATCGACATTAATAATTTTCTTATTGTCTTTCTTATTTTGCCTCTTATCTTCTAAAATTAGATCTGGGCTAATTTTCCATTAATGTACTGTATCTTTTTTGAACTATTTTCATTAATAATCACAAATGACAATTATTAGAGTAAATGTTACATATTCATTTTGTGAAGCCCGACCCAAGTGTTTTTTCTACAGTTTAATCTATTTTACAAGTTCACGATATTAATTTATTCGATAACTACACCACAATAATAAGTACACAAGTATTATTGAAGCAGGACTCTGACCACAAACGAGATAAGCCAAAGACCCGATTATCGTCAAATTTTCAAGAATTATTTTCTTTGTCAACAGAACAATCTTTAAAATTCTTAATTATTATGTAGTTTTTCAATTATTCTATGCAATTATTCTATGCAATTTCTCATTATTTGAATGTTTAAATTAATTATTTCATTGTCAAATATTATATAACAATGAATATATATGTAACTCGAATCAATCGAATTTAATCTATAATATTAATTACTTTTAATCATTCAATAGCAATTCATCAATTTACACTGTTTTTGAATATTTGTTAAATTTAATATTCTAGTTTTAAAGAGTAAAACTAACGAATTCGATTGGGGAATGTTTAACTTAAATTGACCTTTTAGATAGGAGGGGAGAGAAAAGAATTTATAACTTGTAAATCACATCACAAACAATGCTTTGGGAGAACAAATGATAATTAAAGTACAGATAGCAGAAAGGTCCAAATCTAGAGACTTTAGGAAAAATCCAATAGTAAAAATATTTTGTCAGTGAAGTCACCTGCCAATTCCAATGGAAGAAAGTACATCTTGACCAAATAAGGTCAGAGGTGAATTCGAACCTCTCTTTCTCCTGATGAGATTGGATGGACTAGGAATAAAAACAGAGAGCCCAATGGAAGAGAGTACATTTTGACCAAATAAGGTCAGAAGTGAATTCGAACCTCTCTTTCTCCTGATGAGATTGGATGGACTAGGAATAAAAACAGAGAGAATTATTTAATTCAATGATTTATTTATAGGAAAAATTTATATTGATAAATATCTATTTATTAAACATTTAAGTAGTTTGGATTGTTATACAGTAGTCTCTCTTTAATCCGACATATATGGGACTGGGGCCTGTCGGATTTTGGAGATTTGCCGGATTATTGGATGTTCAACGAAAAAAATGGAATTTCACAAACGAATATGCTCACTTTATTAAAACTTTCCTGTCACTGCTCTTGCTGTTCAAATTTTCCATAAATCCTTAAATTTTATCTGATTTTTTTCACTTTTTTCTGATTTTTGGCATTATGCAAAGATAAATAACAAACACCGTATAGTAGAAAAATACTATTTTACTGTAAACAGTGTACTGAGTTTAAAATTTAATCCGACTATAATACCTGTACAACAAACGATTAATGACTGACAAGTTGTTTGCATCAGTCTCTCCCTTTCTCTCTTTTGCACATCGACAAGTTGTAACACAAAAATTTCACGTGGGTGGCGTGACGGTTCATAGAATGCTGATTTACTGGAAGTGTTGGACTGGTGAAGTGTCAGACTACAGAGACTCAACTATATGTGAAATGCATTTCTATAATATATCTGATATTATCATGCTTAATGTATTTTTCTGCATCAGCAGGATGAATTTTGTTTAACTTTGACAGCTTGTTAGATTGTTCTTTTTAAAAGTACAGTAGACACTTATAAATTGAAATTTTAATATAGATTACACTTATATGGGCAAGAGTTATGAATGTAATTCATTTGTAAGTTTTGTTCGTAACACAAAAAATCATAAATAAAAGTATTCTTATGCTGAATTCAGAGATGCCGAAATCATTGTACAGCCATTCTCCAACTTATATAAGGATTATGGTTTTTTGATATTTATGCAATTTGAATTTCTTATAAGTTAGGAAATAATTTTTGAACAAAAATTCTGGATTAAAAACTCCCAGAGATATGTAACTACAATATTTGCGCCTATAAAACTTTATGGCACCCATATTGTTCTCTAACTGAAAGGGAGGCAATACTGCATGAAACGATATATCACTGATGTAATACTTAAAATCAACAAACAATATACAAAAATATAAATCAGTTAATATGATATTTCAATAATATAAACTAACATGTTTGAACTTGTAACTTACAAATACAATAGATGTTTATGCTCTATATTTGGAAAAAAATGTTATGGAAAATATTTTACATAAAGTTGAATTTAGATAAATCAAGTATTATATAAGTTGGGAATTGGCTATATATACTACATTATGTAATATATGCCATAATTTAACATATAAGAAATTTCTTATTTCAAAAATTTAAATAAAGTTAAAATTATAAAGCAAGAATTTTAATATAAGCTCTGCTATCATGAAATATTGTTGTGATATTTTTAAATAACTGTGCAGTTTTATGTTACATTTGTTATTAAAGCATTTTGCTGATTATATTATTTAAAATTCTTGGAGTTTTTCAAACTTTCTAAAATTTTAAAATGAAATAACACATTTGTATGCACAAAAATTTGTATATGTTAATAGAATATTTTTAACTTGAATTCTTATATTTCTAATTTATTAACTTTTATATTTTATTGAAACTTAGCTTTTTGTATTTATACTTTGTATAATAGGTTTATCAATTTAATATACAGGTAGTCCTTGACTTATGACTACTATGATTTATAACCAACTCATACAACAGTGATGTCATCAATAAATTCTGATATTGGTTAGTGCAACTGACCTGGGTCTGATCCCTAACCCATAGTCTGATATATGGAAAATGTCTTTTTCTGTATTTAATTCTTGTAGTTTTGTGTTCATTATATTTATTAAGTATAATATTTAGTGTCTTAGTAAATATTAGTAATAGAAATTTCCAAAATTTATGGAATTTTAACTTCTGATCATTTTCCAACTTATGGCAATAGGGTTCAAAAATTTTGAAACCAAACTCTGTTGTAAATTGAGGACTATTTTTATATACCAGTAAGTTTATCTTGTTTAATATTAATCTCAGAAAATTTTTTGTAAGAAATGTCATAATCATATTTATAAGAAGAATATATCTTTCTATATGAGATTTAAAATTGGACTAAATTTATTTGTTGTTGTTAGAGTATGAGCATTCATCATATACAGTAGGTCTCCAACTTATGTGGTTTTGATTTATGCATTTTCAAAGATAAGTAGATGTGCAAGTCCCTTTATTTTTATTGAATTTCCATAAAACACAAATGAAAATTTCATTAAACAATACAAGTTCATCAAGACTGCACAAAACAACACAAAAGTAAAATCAAAGCCCTTTAGCAGTCAAAAATCTTTATTCAGAAATGTTTTCAATGCACTTGGCATCATCTTCAGCTACTACTACAAAATTAACCCTGTTACATAAGATCAGGGGACTACTACATAAAATAAACAAAAGCTAAATTTAAAGGGCAGGACCACATCTGGAAATGCTCTCCTTAGGCCTGGAATCCACTATACCAGAAAACTGAAACTGATAACATAAACTGAAACGAGCAAAGTTATGTTTCAGGTTACTTTCAGTTTCTGCTTAAGCTCTACATAAACATAAAGTTCTGTTGACTTGTTTATACAGCACCATCTGGTGTCCATATACATATTCAAGTTGGAGGATGCATCATGACTGATGGCTTCCTCTCTAAACTACGACACCAATAACAAGTAAATTAAGAAGCAAAACATCAAAATTATAAGTCATTACCTTTTTTAAGATTTGCGCTTAAACTCCACATAAACATAAAGTTCTGTCGATTTGTTTATACAGCACCATCTAGTGTCCATATACATATTCAAGTTGGAGGATGCATCATTCTATAATCTATGATGCGTCATGACTGATGCGTCATGCCTCTCTAAACTACGACACCAACAACGAATAAATTAAGAAGCGAAACATCAAAATTATAAGTCATTACTATTTTTAAGATTTGTATAATCTATTTTATTTAAAACAACGAAAGAAATTAATAAAATAAGAGCTTTTTATTATCCGTAGCAATAAATGCGCAGAACCTAAAAGTCTTGAACCAAACATTTTTCTTGATCCGAGCACCGCTATCCTACCTACTGAATACTAAACTCTGATTGGCTACGTAGTTAGACCCGAAACTGAAACGTTAAATTTATTTATACTGTACTTTCGGGTGAGTTTCTGGCCAAGGTCCTCGATGGTTGTGCGTTATTAAAATGTCTTGGTTCTATTTTTTTTATGCGTTTATTAATTTAAAAATTACAAAAAAAAAACATATACTTCTGATAAATTAATAAAAAAATTAAAAAAAAACATTCTTTTCACAACAAAAAATTAACTACATAGAAAATAACATTCTCAATACAAGAAATATCAAAAATGATTATATAGATACAACTATCAATAAAACGAATAATAAATAAATAATTACATTATTTTTATATTTTTTTTCGCAGAGTGAAATTTTTATTAAATATTCATTACTTGAATTATTCTTAGAAAATTCTTCACAGGAATTGGAAAATTGCACTTAGTACTTTAGTATTGCTTTCAACGTTTCTACGCTCGGCTGCATTTTTCTTTT
This sequence comes from Olivierus martensii, assembly GCA_000484575.1. NCBI lineage: Eukaryota > Metazoa > Arthropoda > Arachnida > Scorpiones > Buthidae > Olivierus > Olivierus martensii. The sequence goes on from AYEL01069084.1 coordinate 57,868, forward strand.
AAATCGGTTATTCCTGTAACAACCTCCATGATAGTATTTTTATTATCTTAAATACTTGTATCGTGTATATAAGTAAAAACATTTATTGCCACGTTTGCCAGTTAGTAATAATAGCGTCATATAATATAAAATAGAGGAAATGCGAAAATGTTAAAAACTTTATATGTCCAATCCTGGACAGTTCCGCATAATCGGGACGTCTGGTCACTTTACTCTCAATCCTTTTGGCTCAGGTAGTTTCACGTGGAAATCACAAATTGAAAAGATTTTGTAGTTTTTTCGAAATGGTCTTTTTTTTCAGATTACAAGTGTAATAATATTTTCCTAATAAATTTTAACTTTTATAAAAATAACTTTCCTGTCCTCAAAGGGTTACCATTGATTAATTTTTGCGAATTATTTTTCAATTTAAATGTTTTAACGAATTGTCTTACATAGTTTATTGAGTGCCAGTTTATGTAGTCTTTTATTGTTATTTTTTGTTAGTGTTTATTTTTTTGCACTGTTTTTATAAAAATTGGTATTTGCACATTTTATATCAAGTGATCTTTTATCACAAGAAAAAAGTAAACTATATAATCCTTCATCTACAGTTTCATAGTTACAACGTGGGTTAATCAGCTTTGAAGTCAAATATATTTAATAATAATACTTATCAAAGAAGCTCCATTAGCTGGAGCTTTCTCTTAGTGAGACTTGAAAGATTGTCACTCATATCTACTTTAAAATCACAATTTTTTTATGGAAAACACTTGAGTATTATCAACTCTACCAATAATAAATGTAACACAGTAATGTACTATAATCGCATGCTATCCATGAGGTAAGAAAAGCTAGTATCGATTCACGATGAAACTATCTTTTTATTATAATTCAGTAATTAATAATTTGTTGGTATTAGTTAATATTTTTTGATTTAAAAATTAAATACCATTTATCTGATCAAAAGTACAATTTATTTGACCAAAATGTGGTTATATGTACACATATTTTACAAGATTTTTCTAAAAACAGTTTCTACAAGGAAGGAAACTTTGGAAGTAATGATATGCAAAAATGTTTGTTGTGAGAATGTCTTCAAACTTGTTTTAACAAAATTTTATTTGGCATTATTCAGTGTTATGCTACTCTGCGAAAAAGATGCATAAATAATTAAAAAAATATATGAAAAACAGGGACTAATAGCAGAGAAAAGTAAGAGATATCTGCACGATCTTATATTCTCAAGCTGGATCAACCAACAAATGAGCAAAAATTATAAATAAGCAGCCCTGTTTTTAAATGATAAACTTTATGAAATTCTTGGTATCAAACTACACACACACCTGTACAGAACAACATACAATACAAAATTATATATATATATATCTTGTGTGTGTATGTGTTTATATACTGTATACTATATATAATATATACAGTATATATAATATATATACACATATAATCATATATTACACCCACTTACTTCAACAACACCATGTACATTTTGTTTCATTCAAAATCAGAGATTCACATTTTGACCAATTCTTTTTTTTTCTCTTCACTTTTACCTGAGATTAACATTAACATCATAATTTTCTTTTAATTTAATCACTTTAGACATCAAAATAATTTTAAAACAAATTTCACTTCACAATATCATCGAAAATTGACATGAACAGACATATAAATTTATAATGAAAATGCGTACAAAAGAAAAAGCATTGCTCGAAAACAGCATAACATAAGGCATTTCTAAGGCGGAAATTTAATAATTTGCAATAGAAGTTTTTCTCCATTATATATTGTTTTAATAATAGTCCAATGTTCCATATTTCTTCTCTTTTCTTAGAAAATTTGCAAGGTAAAAAAATGAAAATTTTTAACAAATAACTTATTCAATATTCTCATAACATCAGAAATAGTAAAAGTCTACATTCACTTTTTTTTTTTTTTTTGCTTATAAAAAGTTAGAAATAGTTCTACAAAATACTGATAATAGCCAAATTTAGCAATTAAACTTTTAAAACCGAAATGCCGGACATTACATATAAATGATAATATAATTAGAAAAATAATCGATAAATATTAACAGAACAAAACATTACCAACGGAAAATAGTTAACAAAGTTTATTATTATACAAACATAAAAATTATTTTTGAATTCCTAAATATAAACACTTAAATAATTTCATTTTAAATAGGTTAAGTTAACAATACAGAATTACAATTAAAAAACACAATTAAAATACTCAATATTGATTTGTACATCTTAAATAAAAAAATTACTGATCGTTAGTTTTATACCAATCACAAATTTTGTACTTTACAATCTTTTGATGATCATGCACTTTGCAAAATTTATTAAACGAGCATTTTAATGGTTCAAAAACTAGTAATATAATTATAATAAAATTAATAAATTTCAAATGTAGAAACCAATTATTTACAAATTAACAAATATACAATGTTTTCTTCTTATGAACACTATAAACTGTTTAACAAATAAAAATTAATATTTTTCATATGCACAGAGGCAAAACATATCACTGAAGAACACAAATAAGTCTACTGTATCCAAATTATGTCATCTTTGGTAACTGAGGATGCAGTCTGATTTCATATATAATATATATAATCTTAATTTGTTTTTGTAGTTATATATCTATATACATGAATATCATTTCAGAGATTCCAATGAATGGCTAAAATCAATAAAAGTTTGATGTTCGGTAATTATGGACTAGGTAAATAAAATCAATATTCTGTGACCAGCACTTCTCTACATAAAGTAGATTTATCTTGGGATGATTTTTACATGGTAGATAATCACTTTCTAAAAAAAAATAAAAAATTCAAAAATTATTTTCTTATTTATTATATCTATTTAGTGTTTAAACTAATAGTTATTTACCATGTAAAAAATATTAGACTTCACCATCATCTTCAGGATCCGTAACATCACTGCTGTAATATCCTACCAACATACGATCTTGACTATGTGCCCTCCCCAGATGGGCTATTTTTCGATTATGGGACATTTTAGCATGGACATTATGACCAACCATCCTATTACCTAAATAATTAGCAATGGAATTTTCATTATTAACAAATTTACATATATTATTACATATAAAACCTCTCTGAATATTTTATCAATAAAATATGGAAAATAAATCGACCCCACACAGTATGTAATAAGAGAACTCAATTTCTTCTTGAAATATTTTCAGTCAGTTACATGACAAATCATCAGCACATTACAGAATTTTACAGTAATTGTACAGTAAATTACAGTAATTGTACAAAATAATTTATTATAATATAACTATCACTTTAGAATAGCATTCCCAACTTTTTTAATTGTGCATCCCTTTATTAGTGAAGAAAAATACATGCATTCCTTTTATCAATAAAAATGATAAATCTGTTATATGGGGTGCATGCTATTATGATGAACAAAAACATGCACATCTCTGAAAATTTCTTGCACATCCCTAGAAGTGTATGCACTATAGATGAGACTCACTAATTAAGAATTTCATTACTTTTGTAAAATCAAATTTAAATATAATGTTAACAATACGTGATATCTTTATATTAAAAAATATAATCATTATATACCTATCCCCGATTTACATAGTATTTTTTTTTACATGATTTTGCTTTTACAGGGTTATCAAAATAATGGATTTTCAAAAATAAAAACTGTTAAAAACAAAAATTTATGCTGCACACATATTTGTACAGTCATTTTTAGTACTGTTTATTTGTTAACACTGGCATTAAACCTAAAAAAGGGAATGCCCCCTTTTTTGTACAAAAAAACATTCATATTAAAATTAGTGGAGTAAATCTTTAGGTTAGGTTAGTTATATTATGCCACCATATCCTCATGGGATATACTGTATCTGGTGGTGGCCACTTATAGAACCCATCAAAGGCTGGCCAGCACCTATGATGGGGTCAACTAGATGGTTAAAGGATGGGGTTCAACAGGCAGGATCCAGACCCCTCCTGAAAAACCAGAAGTGTGGGACCCGGATTTGAACCCAGGGTGGTAAGCTAAAGCTTAAGCACACGGCCATCCGGCCAAGTAAATCTTTAACCATTACGCTTTTTCTAATCAAAAATTTTTAAAACTTCATATTTAATGGTTTTTCATTTGTATTTTATTTTAATTTTATGTTGAAATAAATGAATTTAATTAAATAACTGACTATATTATGCACATTTTGTTTTTTTTTGATTTACTTCATTTTTCATACAAAAAGCCGTGATTCACACGATATTCTGAGGAACTGATCTTCTGTGTAAATGGGGGGATAGGTGTAATTATAATAGAGATTAATAAAATATTTATATTAGAACAAAAACAAACAGAAATGCGAGATTTATAGATGATTTGATAAAACCATTGTATAAAAATAACATGAATTCAGTTTTTTCAAAATTTTAACCTAAAATTCTATTATTTTAGCATACTATAATATCTGTGTAATCTAATTTAATAAAATAATAATAATAATAATAATAATAATAATAATAATAATAATAATAAATCCATATCATGAGAGGTATTTTTTAGGGAGATGCAATTAGTCCAGTTTGGTTTTGTCTTGCACTCAATCCTCTATCCAATCAAGTCAACAGTATTATTTATGTATATAAACTAAAATATGAAAATGATGAAACACACTTAATGCACATTTTTTTATATGAATGATATCAAATTATATGCTGCTAATATAGAAGAACTCTTTGAATTGACAGATATAACCCAGAAATCTTCTAATGGCATTCAAATGTAGTTTGGAATAGACAAATGTAAAATCCATTCAGTAAGATGTGGTACAGTAAAAGTCAACTTATATTCACTAAAGACAGACAAAATAATTAAAGCAATGGCCAAATGTAGTACCTATAAGTTATCTCGGTTTTCAGTAAGCACAACAAATAATGCAAAATGCTACAAAATTTGATCTAAGGAAGAAAATTATTCACTGACTTAATGCTAATTTATACTCAGTTAAATTCGCAAAATCTAATAAAATCAATTAACACTTCATACCCATGATCACATATTCAATCAGTATTGTAAAATGATCACAGACAGAGTTAAAGAATCTACAACACACACAGGACAAAATATATAAGTATTGTAAAATGATCACAGACAGAGTTAAAGAATCTACAACACACACAGGACAAAATATAGAATACATTATCCAAAAACATTGTACAAAGAAACTCACAATACCTAGACATGAAGGGAACAGAGGTTTAATAGATATTAATGCTCTGTTTATTGTGCATACTGAAATTCAGAACATCCTTCTATTATTGTTCTCAAGATTCAATACTACACAATATAATAGCACACAAAGGCAACAATCTTATTCCATTTAATTTAAAATTATAATATATATTAATGCTCTGTTTATTGTGCATACTGAAATTCAGAACATCCTTCCATTATTGTTCTCAAGATTGAATACTACACAATATAATAGCACACAAAGGCAACAATCTTATTCCATTTAATTTAAAATATAATAATTTAAAATACAGTATTACTGATGTTAAAGAAAAAATAACTGCATTGATCCAGAAGTCTCTTCCTGGAAGGCACCATCAAGAACTTAGCCACTGTGATGAACTTAGCAAATTGTGATGAGCTCTTCCCAGACACTGAAGGGTTCATGTTAACAATCTAGGATCAAATAAAAAACATGCAATTACAGGAAACATATGTGAAGCACACCCAAGTACAGATTTTTGTAGAAAATGTAATAGATTTGAATCTATTCAATACACAGCAGGTGCATGAAAATCCATCACTCAGATTACAAAACATAGATATAACTAAATATCAAATCAATGATACAATCAAACACTTTCTCATAAATACAAATTGATAAAGGAAAAAGTGCCTTAAAAATATAAGGCTGAAACTGTTTTAGAAAATAGTAGTTATAAATTATATTGGATAGAACTATCATAACAGACATAACAGTTCATTTTAATAGACCAGAGAATAACTCTTATTGGCAAAACTGATAAAACTGCACTTCTGACTGACAGCAATATAAAACTCACAAACTTGCAAGCTACTTATACAGAACAACTTGGAAAATATGTTGATTTATCAAGAGAATTGAAGTTACAAATGAGATTAAAGTTAAACAGATATTATCTATTAAAGGAATTATTTCCATGAAATTATATGATAGTTTAAATCTACTTGACTTGCATCCACTCACACTGCCAATTACAGAAAGCAACTATTCTCAACACTTGTATTATTTGTAAATTCTTGTCTTTCAATTAATACCATTTTTCTAACCTTTTATTCTACTTGGTTTAACCCATACAATAAAAATTGTATCCTGCTAACAGGAGCAAATTTTCAATAGTATTGATGACAACAATGATTTAATATTAATAATTCTAAGAAGTCTGTCCAGAAGAAGTAATTTTGTTTATTGCATTTTTACCATTTAAATTTGAAAAGCACTAATAGATCTTTGTGTATATCACTTTCATTGTAGGGGGTAAAATAGCAATGGATATACATTACCTGGTGAATATTAAAACTGAAAGTGGTAATTAGTTTCAACTAGTGTTGAAACTAATAGCATTTCAACAATTAGATATTGAAAAAAGTATCATTTGGTTTGTTCTTTTTACATGGACTTTCTATACTTTACTTTTACTTTAATCAATGTAAATCATGAAACTCAGTACATATCAGTACAATTTTGATGAAATCAATATGAACAGTCATGTTGGCCATTCCTACAATAATGCATAGAATATTTAAATTGTTTAACAATCTTTTAGCATGACATTTGAAGTTAAAATTATATTGTAACCTAACATATAAACTGAAATTCAAGTGTTTGAATTTAATTTTTGTGACCCCAGGGGTCGCAACCCATAGTTTGAGAAGCACTGATTTATAGCAATTCATCTTGGCGACCCATAGTTTGAGAAGCCCTGGTATAAAATATCGATAAAATCAGTAAAAGCTAGGAATATTATGCAAATTACATATTGTATTTATATTTTTCTTACTTGTTTCTGTGAATAGTTAGGAGAATTAAATTTTTCTTCAAATTCCTTCACCAAGGACACAAGTTGTAATATAGCCCAATGGTCGGCCGGATTGGCCGCGTGGAAACGCTTCGGCTTTCCACTCTGGAGGACCTGGGTTCTCCCCTCGGGTCCCACCCCTTGAAAATATTTATCATGGGGTCCGGGCTCGGCCCGTCGATCCCCGTCCTCCACATCCGACTGACCCCTCCGCAGGGGTGGGTAGCCTGTGGAAGGGCTTGTTTCGCCCCGCCACTTAGTATTCTCCCTAATGGAAAGTAGCGTCATCTGTTAAAAAAAATAAAATAGCCCAATGAGGCCACTGGAAAGAACTATTGACACTGACATCTAATTCATCTACATCTATAAAAATACAGTGGTTGGCCAAATTATTATACTCACAACAAAAAATTTAGTTTTTGCAGCAGATATTTAACCATGGGTCTAAGAATTTTTCGTCAAAAAATAAATAAAATTACTTCTCTAATAACAATCTAGGTTACAAGTATGGATTGAATCCTAAGTGGTACACAGTGCCTCTAGTGATAGGATTTCAAAACTCAGAAAAATCTTACAGCAATGGGGGTTGAAGTGGAATGACCATATATATTTATAGACCATGGTCAAACTTACAATTGAAAATATTAAAAATTCTCTAAGATATTTTGATTTAAAAAAAGATAAAGGAAATAATGATAAAAATTAAAATATAATTTTTTGCAGAATTTATAAATAGTTCAAGTTATCCAAAGTCCATCAGTGTGACAGTGGCTTTCAAGACATCTTTTCCTTTTCTTATAACTTAAAAAATTGTCCTGTATCTTACATGTGCAAAACCAAGAAGTTGGCAAGCAACAAAATGTAGTTAACAGATAGTTTACACTATTATAATGGATATTGCATTAAGTAATCAATATGAGAGTGGCAATGATTCTATTAAAAAGAATGATGATGATGATTATATTGAGGATAATGATCATATCAGTAATGAATCTGAAGTTGAATAAAACTAAAATAATAAAGAGTAATAATCCTATATCTTTCTTTATTGGCTTTTGGATTTTATTTTTATTGAATTTTAAATTTCTGTTGTATTAATAATTGATTTTTTTAAAGTTTTTCTTCTTAAATTTTATCTTTCCAAAATTAGAATTCATCTTATAAGCTGACAACTATGGTAATTTATTAATATTGCTTCCAAAATGAACAAAACAGTTAACAATCATTTTACTTTTAAAAGACATGATGATGATCAAGTTTAGATTAGTACAAATATAGAGAATATATGTTTACATTATTTTAAATATGGGAAAATACTGTTGATATTTTATTATTTATGTAGTATAAAATTTATCAATAAACGTATATATTATTGCTTTAATTGATTAAATTATAATTTTTTTATAATTATATTATAATTCTTTAGGAATATGTTATTTACTATTATATCTGTCATTTACGATTAGTTGTTTTAAAGAAAATCAGTAATGAATAGTACTTATATTTCTTTTATAACTTTAAAATTGCTCAAATAGTACATTGAAGCCAGTAAGAAAATTATAATTCTGATGAAATGTAATAATTAATTGCAGAAATGAAAACAATATCTAAAAATATTTTTATATTTATATACTTAATCAAAAAATAGCTTATGACTGAAAATTTTGTCTTATTTGAATTCATTCAAACTGCAGGACACTTCATATTTGGCACTGGATACATTCTTTGTTTTTAAAACAAAGCTAACATTTCAAAATTTGCTATTTAAGGTGCTATTTAATTTTTATTTTGTAAGGAAAAACATTTAGATAGATAGCTATATAAGTAATTTAATTTTTAATATCTTAATTTGTATTAAAAATATTATTATTATTGAGTAATAAATTTAAAAACAAATTTGAATATTCAATATTATTTTATAGGGAATGACTATTGGTCCCTTGGTGCGTATTCTAAATATACCTACAAGCAGTAAAGTGAAGCCAACAATGAATGAAAGAATTCACACACGAGTATATTAAGATTAGATTATTTTATTTTAATTAATTTATGCTAGAGTTTATTTTTTTAAATAGTTTAATTATAAATTAATTAATGAAAATTAATTAATTAAAAAAGTATATGAAAATTTATATTTTAATTTTCATATTAAAACATTAACTTGCTATAAAACTTTATAGCTATATTAAATTTAAAATTTTAGTTGATAGATCATATTATGGCTGGCATTGAAGATATTACTGGACAAATCATGGGAAATTATCATCTTAGAGATAAGTAAGTTTATATTTTTGTAAATAATTTTATTAGAATACATTATGTAATTTGGAAATGTTTTAGGTTTTTATCAAAGTTCTGAAAATTACATATAAATATTTGTAGTTTTGCTGCAATATTTTAATTTTAATTTAAATATTAATTAAAAAACTTGTCTTTTAACAATATTGAAATTTTTACTGATTTTGTAACTGCAGAAATTTAGTAATAAATTTATTATTCACAATCTTTATAACAAAATATATTTAATATTGATATCGTATTTATTATATGAGTAAATATGTGTAAACAAAAATTAAAATTACAAAGTTTACAGAATTGATAATTTGTTTACAGAAATTTTTGATATGGAAAAATTGAAAAATTTATAATTTTATTGCTATTAAATTTTTCTGAATTGAATAATGATATTTTATATCTTGAATAAAATTCTGAACATGTTCACATAAAATAAAATGTTTATGTAAACAATTATTTAAATTTTAAATGGGTTTTAATTAGCAATATAACAATAAGAATTATTATGTGTATATAGTATCATTTTACTATATGCCGATTTCATTTTAACATAATTAATGTGTCAAAACGAGCATGTTTCAATGTATCGTTTAAATCAAATTCTGTTATTAGTCTTTTATAAAAATTTATATTTGCTATATTTTCTGATCTTTTTCCTGATTCTTAATATTAATTATATTATCCCTTGAATCAATAAAAATTTTTTATTTACAAGGTCTACAGATTTTTGCACCATACTTTTGATTAAAACTGAATAATTACAAATTTTTCTCCAGAAACAAATTTTGTAAATATCATTAGTAGAGAGAGTTAAATTTCTATGCATTGAATCATTTCTAACAGTGGATTTACATTAGATAAGCACATCCAAATGAGCACAATTTAACAAATGTTTGTCTGTACTCATCAGCAGTGCTCACACTTTCTGTGATTGTATTTGTTCATCAGTGACCAGCCATTACCATTGTTTAATAATTAAGCATCATAATCTTTTTTCCTTCATGATCTGGGACATTGATTTTTAAATTACTGCTGAAAGTTTTATTATTATGGAATAACTTTAGAGAAAGAAAAGGAGAAAAAGATGATGATGATGATGATGGATGACTGCATTATTGCAAAATAGAGTTAAATATGGTAGAAGTAAACATATGACTGATTTGAAAATGGATATTTTAAACTGACTTAGAAATTTTTGTAGACTCTATATTTCTGATTTTGAATTCTAATTGAATTTATTTACATCCAAATAGAAAACAATTCAAAGCTTTAATAATAGCATAATAATAATAATAATAAAAATAACTGAAATATTTATTTAATCACTGAAAAGAAGGATGAAACATATTGATCTATTACATTTGTTTTAAATGTTTCCAAGCAATGTCTTCATAAATCTTCACTTAGCATCAGATCCACAATCAGTTTCTTTATTTGTTATAAAACACTCTTCAAATGACTGTTCACACCTGAACACACATTTTATTTGATCATATATGGGTTTATCACTTTTCCTCCAAACATAACACAAATGAAAAATTTATTTATATTCTATCATTGTTCACATTATACTGAATCTTTTGTTTACTTGTGCATATTTATTTATGCATACTTCTTGTAAATTTACCTTAAGAATTTATTTTCTATTACTGATTAATGAATGCTCATATTATTTAGAATACTGGATAGCATGTAAATTAGAAAACGCTAGTCAATAGCAAATTTTTTTATTTTACATAAATACAATTTAATTTTGGTAATATCAATTGCAAGCAATTTAAATCTTTTTAACCTATTTATGTATACAGATATCATAAATAAATACAGGAATACCTTGATTATCGCGGTTAATGTTGCCACGAAAAATACGTATATATATTATTGTTATTGCATATAAATAAACGTAGTACAAAATTATATAATTTATTTATTTATTTATTTTTGGGTCTCCAGAACAAATTAATCAAATTCCCATAAAAACCTATGGGTAAAATCTCCGGAACGAATTAATCAAATTCCCATAAAAACCTATGGTAAATCAACTATTGGATAACAAACAATGTCTTTGAATGGAATATGTTCATTAACTGATCATCCACCGTATTTACATTTCAGATTCATTTGAAATCAGTTGAATGATGTAACCTATAGAGAAATTTCTAGAGAATAAAATCATCATCTACAAAATTTTTAGATTTTTAACTAACAAGGAGACCCCGTGAGTTGGTAAACGCGGATGTGAATGAAACTTGTATAGTTCGTAGAAAGGGCACTACTGAACACTCGTAAAATATTAGGTGTAGATGGCCAGTCAATCAAAAGAAAACCAAAAATTATTTTATTATAAATTAGTCTATCCGCTGCACTCCGCAGCATTGTGGTAAGATATCCGCTTTCGGCGATGGCGGCCTGGGTTCGAGTCGCGCTAGTGCGCAAAAATTTTTTTTTGTTTTGATTAATTAATAACATTTACTGTTTAATTTTTTAATTAATTTTTATTGTAGTAATTTAATATTACAATAAAAATTATTGTAATATAAAAATATTGTAATATAAATATAAAACATGTTTTTATATTTATTGTTTTTCAATGACTAACATCTGGAGTCAATTATTCCAGGGTTTTTCCAAGTCATGGGTGGGGGAGATGAGTCGTCGTAAACAAGGCAATAAAAATGAACAAGTAGTAAGAAAAATATAAGGCATTTTGCTCATAATACTTTTGTTATGAAACGTTACGACTAGAGAAAAGTGATAGTGTGTTATTATATGTGAAACTGATATATATTGATATTAGAATAATTTATATTTTATTGTAATGTGTTTGTTTAAATTAATTAAAAAATTAAAACAGTAAATGTTATTAATTAATCAAAACCAAAAAATTTTTGCGCACTAGCATGACTCGAACACGGGCTGCCATCGCTGAAAGCAGATATCTTACCACAACGCTGCGGATCGCAGCGGATAGACTACTTTATTATACTAATTTATAACAAATTAAAATAATTTTTGGTTGTTTTCTTTTGATTGACTGGCCATCTATACCTAATATTTTACGAGTGTGTTCAGTAGTGCCCCCTCTACAAACTATACAAGTTTCATTCACATCCGCGTTTACCAACTCGCGGGGTCTCCTTGTAAGCTAGGATATGCCTATATTCTAAATTTGATGAAAAGCAATTAAATAATGCAAAAGTGTTTATGGAAAATGGACCACTATTTCACTCTTTATTTTGACTCAATTATGTTGAAATTTTCAGGGACCTCAAACAAGCTAAGAAATACCTATATTCCAAATTTCATCAATATTGGCTGAATGATGCAACTTATAGTGTGTCCGTGGAGAAGGAGATGAAAAATGATACTTTGTCAATTTTTGTCATTTTTAGACTGCTCTAGTTTGATTATTAATTGGATATGAAACTTCGAATTTTGCATTCAATGTCCTATTGAATACTCTTCTCGAATGTAATTATCAGACTAATAATATTTAACTTAGGACCAAAGTTATAGAGAGTTGAATTTTGGCCACAATGACTCTAGTAATAAGAGTTAGTGACTACTATATTTGGCTTAGAGTCACTGCTATGCCTTTTGATATAGTCTGAAATTTCAATTCTTTTATTTTCAGATAAAAAATATTTATGGCAAATTAAATGATTCCAGTTCTTTCAAAATAAATTCAGTTAATCCACATATGAAAAAAAGAAATTAAAATGTTGAGAAATCTGCATCTCACAAGAAATTAAAGCATGTAATAACTAACTATAATGTATAATTTTAACCAATATTAGCAATGTACTTCCCACAAAAATAAATGTTATAATAAATTGAAAAATAAATTTTTCAAAACATTTTAGAATATTTGCCATTTTATATAACACTATCAAATCATATAGTTTAATTATTATAATCAATTCTTAAGGCAAAATGAATAATTAAATCACAAGTAATGAAATGCAGATTCAATCCACAAATGAAAAAGTTTAATATATTCATATTTAAATATTTTTAATAAGATTACAGAAAAGATTGGAATTTTCCCATTTTTATTTTTTCCTATAATACTAACAATATTTTTTATTAAAGTATTTAATAAATAAAATCTGCAGATTGCATAGAAATAATAGCATAAAAAATTATTTATGAAAAGCAATATTTATTGATAACTGATACTAAAAATACTTTTTTGACTTCAGGGCATGACAATCACATTTTTTTTATGGTTAAAAGATTAATTGTAAACTCAAACAAAGAAAACAGTAATAACAGAGAAGTTTCATAAAAGAGAAATTCTAAAATTATCAAACATATCAAGATAATCTATTATTTCCTGAATAATGGAAATCAGAAATTGATTTCTATTTATAACAATTAATATTTATAAATAATTTATTTGAAAGTAAGTTCAAATTCATCAGTTAATTATCTCTGAATAATAACATAGTTGAAATTGCCTAAGTTGAACAGTGAATAATTTTTCAAGCATTTGAAACACTAAAGTTCTAGGATACTAACAAGATAATCATTAGATTTTGTGAAGAATATCTGATGCTTATGCTTCAATGACAAAGCCTTCATCTACAGAAGAATTCATATTAACAATTACTAATTCAGTAAGTCAATTTTAATATTCTTTTCTAATAATAATATTTAAAATGTTAATTATCAAAACATTTTTAGAATACTTAAATATTTAAATATGAAAATATCATAAAAGAGTACCTTGTAATGCTGGACGATAACTTCTACAATATACCGATCCAAGATTTGGTGTGGAAGAAAGAAGTGTTCCAAGTTGTAATTGGGGATTTCTAGCAACTTTTTGGGAATTCTGACAAACATTTGTTCCTAAAATATATGCAGATAAAAACTATAATTTATAAAATAAAATATATTTATTGGTGTGTTTTTCTTTCATTTCAATAATTTTTTATTTTTTATAAATTTTCAAATTTATAACCAAAAACACAACATATATGAAAATTGTCTACTCCTGTTTATAAACAGCTATAACATATTCTATTTTACTTTAATTGGCCTGGGGATGCTTTGCTGACACACTACACCCAATACCATATGCAGTGCAGTAAAGGCTTGACTGTAGTTTCCTGCAAAATGACTGGCCACCATAAAACGATAAGAGTGCCATGCCTCTTTTTATAGCCTGGTGTTGTTTACATTAGGATTTTCTCATATTTTATTAAATTATCAATAAAAGTAAAGCAATAAATGAACAAATAAATAAATAAATATTGTTTATTTTAACATAATTAACCAAAATTTTTGTATTATTGGCAGCATTTTTTCAGTTTTACAAACTTTACAGATCATCATACTGTAAGGTCCATGGGATCCTGAGAAGAATTTTATAATGTTTTACAGCTATATAAATATAAAGATACATAGGATATTTTATTCGGTAATAAACTTACTCTATGTTGGGAAAAAGTGAGATAAGATGTAAAATTCAAGCAACTATGAGACATTGATGTCACTTTAATAAAACCGCGAATTTGCGGAAAAATTAATTAAACACACAAAAAAAAGGAAGGAGAATAATTCATTGGAATGGACATTGTATCACTCAGCACAAAACTTTATCATTCAAGATAAATAAGCAAAATGATGTTGGAGACAAAATGATCTTATTACGTGCAGGTGTCACCTTAACTCGATGCGAATGAATGGGAAATAATGGTTTTGTTTTCCTTATCCCCGGCAAGGGAGGGGAAAGGTTAAGATTTCTCCCAGAGAGAATGGGGTTCGCTCAAAAGTCTTGAGACAAATGTGTTAGGCTGTTGCTCACAAGTCCTGAATCAAATAAGTCATGTTTGGCAATCGCACAAAAATCTTGGGAAGTCAAGACACAACACGGAGAGTCACTCGCAAGTCCCAAAACAGACAAGACATGTTGGACAGTCACTAGAAAGTTCCAGATTACACAAAATGCATTGGAAATTCCTCGCAAGAGTACAGCGAAGAACAGAACAACGACCGAAGAAAGGGAACCAAAGAGTTTTAATTTGAACAAGGCTTCCCATCCACCGAAGAACAAGTGAAGACGAATGTCCATTTATAATTTGTATTAAGTATTTATCCTCATATTGTTCTGCATGCACCAAAATTTGTAAAACTCTTACTTCTTTACCTCCCTTAATAAATCTTTGATTTGTTTGAAGTTGTTTCCGAGTCAGTTAAAACTGGGAAACATCCACTGTTCACCCGTCCTTACCTATAAGCTCACAAACGCTCAACGTCAAACCTGTCAATTCGTCTGTTAGATCCTGCAAGCTTCACAATACTGAAATTCCATGTTTTACTTAAAATTTCAAAAATAAATTAATCTCGCCCCAAAATCAACAAGATTCAAAGAAAAATAATTCAAATTCTACTAATACAATCCATTTATATTTTCTATCTTTAAAATGGAATTTAAAAACAAATTTCGGTGGATTTTACTCAATTCAAGAAATAATTGCAAATGAAGGGAGATGATATTTGATTTGGATTTAAATAATCAAAATATGTAATGGAGTTTTAAAAGTTTCTCAATCAATATTTTAAAACTCACAATCACAATGTACCTTCTATAGCATAAAAAAAGTTCAAAATACATACATAATAAAACAATGTATATAGATATGCAGATATTAGAGGTGACATCTGGATAAAATCATGTATAAAAATTAAACATGATAGGCCCAATATTTTTGTGTGTGACAAAAAAGAAAGATTATATATCTTATCGAGATTGAAATCACAAATCAAGATTTGTTAACAACAGTTGAAAATGAAAAAATGCAGAAATATGACTTAATGGTAAATGAACTGAGCATGATATATAAGTGCCAAATAAAGATAATTCCCTATGTGATGACTTGGAGTATATTGCAACAGCGTACCACAAAAATCGTATACGAGCTATCTATTGGCCTCTAAACTTAGAAGTGTTCATCCAGACTGGTATCCTTAAGATGGAAAACATTGAAAAGAGTCACAGATTTTGCCAGAGTAGGGTTTGTCAAAAACAGAGTTTGAAAACTTTTTTATTTGGATAAATTTATAAAATTCAAAAACCGCTTTTAAAATTTAAAAATCCAGTTTTAGATACTAGATTTAATATGCAAAATTAATTAATTATTTAATTAAAAACATTAACATTTTGACTTGAAATCACCTCGGGCATATTGTGCAAGGATCCCAGAGCGTATGACTGAAAAAATGTGATTCGAAATAATAATGTATTTTCAAGTAAGGACTGTAAATAAATGACGCAGGGATCCAAGATAGAAGAATTGACTTGGGGACCAAAATAATAAAATTAACATATTTATTAAAATAGCAAGAAAATAAAAATATGATGCAACAAAAGTATAAATACAACTAACATTATAAAAAATAAGAAGAGAGTTACAATTTTAATCCTTGAACAGAAGAGAGAACTGTTCAATTTTGGGTTGTGTGGACATATCTGGAAGAGAAAGGTATTTATTCTTCTACTTTCTTTCCTCAATTTTTCTTAGGACAAATGCCATCTTCGCTCCTTCATCTTTGTCAGATGCCTCTGACAGGAAGGAACACAGCTTCTCTTTTCTCTTACATTTTTGAAAAGATCAACTCTCTCTCTCTCGCTCTCTAATACATGCCATTCATCTGACTGTTTGACTTTGTCCTTTCTCTCTAAACATCATAGTTCTTCAATTACCTTATTTTCTATATTGGGATTTTATTATCTAAAGTTTAATTATATATAATATTTTTTTTAAATTTGAAAACTGATTTTTTTTAAAAGTCAGGTTTTGTATAAACCCTAGCCAAGAGGGTGTAGAAGATGACATTGAAAACGTACAGAAATGGCTAGAGATAATCGAAGTTAAAGATGAATGAGTGCTAAGAGGGTTTTGTAAAAGTGAAACAGAATCCTATAGTTAAATTATTAATTAAAACAACAAAAGATGGGAAATTTCATAATATTTACCAAATTTATGAACTATATTTTGGAAATTAAGCAATAAATTGCTTTAAAAGTTATATATTCAACCATATTTATCAAATTTACCGAATTCAATTGGGAATTATGCATAACTGCTGGTAAAAGTGAGAAATTTAGTGAAATAATTTAATGAAATTTATCAAACTTATCAAAATGATTGGTAATTATGCATAATAACCAGCAATTATGCATAATCACCAATTAATCACTTTTACCATAACATATAAACATCACATATAATTGGCATCTGTCTATGCATCATGAAGTGGAATGGAAAATAGTAAATAAAGGATTAAAAAAAATTCAATCCTGATTTAATTAATATCAATATTGCAGATTGGTTTTTTGTGCTTATGGCTGAAAATATTTGCCACTGATGATGGTTCCTAAATTTTTTTAGTTGCCAAACATTTTTTGAAATTACATTTTTACAAAAGTTGTTTTTCTATTTTTTATTTATTTATTTAATTACAATCAAAAATTGCAAAAAGCAAACACTGATTGGTACACATTTTAATCAGTACAGTAGACAGACAGTAGACAGTAGACATCAGACAGTAGACGATGTGGAAAAAATCTTAAAGAAACAGTTAAATGATGAAAATTCCCGTATAAGCATGAAGCTGATCTTAGACGCTTTCCTGAGTTTCGTAAATATATATCTGATTCATCAATTGCATGATGTATAAAATAATGTAATAGTAAATGTATAATGTTTTGAATAGATCTTATTAAAATTTGGATTTTTTCATCATTTTTTTCAATTTATTAGTCTATTATATGAAAATAATTCTGATTTTGGCTTGAAATAAATTATATTTTTAAAATTTTAAGTAAAAATTAAATTTTTGCTATGATGAGCTATAAAATATTGAAAAATTATAAAATATTGTAGATAATATGAAAATATTAATTCTGTCAAAATAAATAATATTTGTTAATTATTCATTTTTTGTTTCATATTTACTAATCTACACACAAAAAAAATGTAAAAATCTGAATGTAAACATCCTCAAGACATTTAAAGAGTGTAGTACTTTTATAGTTTTATTTCAGCCAGTCATTTTCCAGGAAATTCCAGCCAAGCCTACTTTACTGATAAGGGACACCTTCACGAATTTGTGAATTTGAGTGCTGAAAATGTATAGTATCAATCGACAGAGTACCTTACAAAAATCTCTAAACAGATAACATTTATTAGAAGATTGCTGATGAGACATAAGCTACAAATGTTCAAAGTTCAAATAATAACTAGTATTATATAATTTTCAATGGACATAGTACATGTTTAATTGTAACTATTGTGCATCTTAAGAATGATTGTGTTGTCAGACAAAAATGGGAGGAACAGTGAGCACATTTGAAGAAAAATAAAGATGGATTATCAGGTCATGACATGTTTCACAAATATTGAAGAGTTTTGCTTAAGACCTGCAGGAGTGAACTAAAAAGATTCAAAGGTTGGCCTGTCTGAGCATCACAGGAGTTGTGAAGAATGCTCCTATTGCTGCTCTCAAAGTCCTCTTGGGCATTACTCCTTTGCATTTGTTTGTTGAGGCAAGTGCCCGGGAGGGTTATTATAGGCTCCATTCTTGTGGGAGAAGAATTCTTGGACCCACAAAGTGGAGCACTCATGTTTTGAGTGGGACAAGTTACACAGTCACATTCTTCAGTTGGTTAAGGATTACATGGTGCCCAGATTTCACTTCTTCAGGCCCAGAGGGCTGGGGAAGGGGATTTGGGCAAAGTATCAAGGGTGGATTGATATGGTTTACAAGCCTTAGCTAAAACTAAAACCAAAATTCTAAAACCACTATTGGTGTTGGGGCAGGGGTTTACTGTGAGGGAATGAGAATGTCTTATTCTTATTCCCTCGAATGTTTTGCCACTCTTTTAGGCAGAAATCTATGCTATTTCTGCAGGTGTTAAAATTAATCTTGATAAGATATAAATGTGTTTATTAACATATCCCCTATTTGATAGTCAAACTGCTCTTAAAGCACTTGATAGCTTCCGCTTTACTTCTAAACTTGTATGGGACTGTCGTCTTCTCATTGAGGAACTGGCTACCAGAAACAGGATGCAACTTATTTGGGTGCCAGGGCACAAAGTTTGGGCAATGAGGTTGCTGATGGGCTGGACAAGGAAGGGCTTCTCATCCCTTTATTGGACCTGAACCTGCCAAGCTTCAAATCTGATGAATTTAGGCAGGTTGTCAAGGACTGGTTGACAGCTTAGTACTTCATTTACTGGAGGTCTACTCCTGGCAAGCAAAAGCTCTCATTCTAGGTCCTTCTATACAGAGAACTGAAGAGTTGCTTGCATTGCATAAAAATGAAGCTAGGATTATCAAAAGGCTCCTCACAGAGCACTGTCATCTTAGAAGGCATCTTCACTTAATTGGAATTGTTAATAGTCCCAATTGTAGGGGATGTCAAGGACAAGATGAAACTTCTCTTCACATTTTGTGTGAATGTGTGGCCCTTTCAGAGCTAAGGCATGATCTTGGGATACATTTTCCTGCACTAGAATATCTTTTTATAGTCCCATTAAAGAAGATACTGTGTTTCGTTATTAAGACGGGACTTCTTATGGGATGATTCTGTTGGAGGTGCACAATAGACCATTGGTAGTCACAGTGGAGCTGTGGAAAGCCTCCTTCCTAAAATAATAATAATAATGTTCATTGAAAATTATATACCAGTTATTTTGTGAACTGAACATCTGCAGTCTGCTGATAAATGTCTGCTTAAAGGTTTCTTAAGATGCTCTATCAATTGGTGCTATTTATTTTCAGTAATTGAATTCACAAAATCATGAAGGCCCCTTGTGAGAGCTGTATGTAATATTGGATGCAGCACAACAGTATCTGTATCTTGAGGCCAATTAAAGTGAAGAATATTATAACTGTTTATGTATGAGAGGAGACAATTTTTATATATGATGGGTTTTTTTATCTGAATTCGAAAATTTATAAAAAACTGAAATAAAAGTTACTGAAATAAAGAAAAAAAAAACCTGTTTATAAATATAAATTATCAATGAAAATGACAATATTTTAATAAATTTATGTTACTTTTGAACTAATTATATGATATAACTTCATTAATTTTTATTAATCAAAATCTGCATATCATCCCATAAAAAAAATGTCATTTTTCGCATGATCCATAGAACTATTACTTCTAGCGATTAAACAATGAAGTAAACCAAGGACATGATAAGACATATTTGCACAATATATTCTTCGTGTAATGTGAGGCAAAGAACAACAGTTGAATGTGCATTCTTTGTGCCATTAAAGTCTACAAGAAATGGCAGTGTCTGAAAAGCATATAAGAAATATTATGCT
Source organism: Olivierus martensii (assembly GCA_000484575.1). Taxonomy (NCBI): domain Eukaryota; kingdom Metazoa; phylum Arthropoda; class Arachnida; order Scorpiones; family Buthidae; genus Olivierus; species Olivierus martensii. The sequence goes on from AYEL01069084.1 coordinate 78,589, forward strand.
GTTTCAGTTTAACCAAGGACATACAGCAACTCTAGTGATATGAAACATAAATATCATATATGAGTACCCTGAATTGTCAGAAAGTGTCAAGGATGGTTCCAGAAATTCAAATTGGGGAACAGGACCCTAACAGATATGCCACGTGAAAAACGACCTGTTGACCTGGATAATGATGTGCTAAAGTTGCTGTTGAGTGGAATCTAGAGGAGCAGGAATTGCCTATAATCATCCATTTTCAACTATTCACAGGCATTTAGAGAACCTTCAGTGTGTGTCAAAACTGGGTAACCCTGTCTGAGTTTTTTGGATTGAAATCCATGAACTTTTTCAAATCCAGTATTCAAAAACTAGTTAGTGGGAGAAGGTTGTAAGTATTGGGGATACTTATTATGATGATTAAATGATCTGTTACAGGTAGATTTTATTTGTATTCTTTACATGTGCAAAAAAAAAACATTATTTATGGGATATCTTGATTCATATTTTAAAAACAATGAAAAAATGAAGTATCAATTTTCTTCATTCATAGTTTGCTTTAAAAACATTATACTGAATTATACTCACTAGGAGAATGTTAACCGTGGCCCCCCTCCGATTTTGCTGTTTTTACGTATTTTGTAGTACAACCCTCCCACAAAATCATGGTAAAGTAATACAATACACCTCTCAAGTACCCAAAAAAGTGGGTTTAAAGTTCCTATATTCTTTATATACAGAATCATATCACCCCATCATCGAGTACTGTCGTAGCGCAATGTGTTTGGTGTTTGATTGAGGTCACGAACAATAGAAAGAATGTGGGTTCGAACCTCTACTGATAATTTTTTTTAATTCTTTCTTTTATCATCAAAAATGAAGTGGATTATTGTATAATGTATTTTATTAATGAGAATTTATTTTTTTTGTAATTATTTTATTTGCCATACTCTTTAAACAATTCCATCACAAATATTAAATACACGTATAAAGGAATGTAATTAAACTTTTTTACACTAAATATTTATTTTAATTAACAAATACAGATTATATTTTCATAAAAACCTTTCTGTTTATTCTGCATGCTTGCAATATCCTATTTAACAGAGGAGTTATAACAATACAAGGAGCAAAGTTCTAACCCAAACAATATCAAATATTTATTGTATTGATAGTTTCAAATTGCGACAATTATATAGTTAGTTTACAAGTGAATAGTTTTCAAAATTTTATTGCGCTTGGGGAACGATTGTGAGATAAAGGTTAAAACTGCAGTTAATTTGAAGAGACTTATGAGTGCAAGAAGAGGGTTACAAAAATGCTAGAGCCAAGTGATCAGAGTGTAGAAATTTCTCCGGAGTCAAGCTCGGAATTAGAAGTGAGAAAGAAGGATGATGAGATGAAAAATGCTTTAACAAATGCTCTTATTTATTGTAAGAGCTTGCTGGAAGCAGAAAATCTGTTGACAAACACAGCACCTACAATTATATCTGACATTTCCATTGATATGGGCAAAGCAATTTTTAAGATCAAGTTCATGCTGGAAAATCGAAAAATTATAATAGACAAAGATCTCATACTTCCCGATGATATTACTGTTGACAATGGAAAAGAATATGAACAGGTATGTTTTAAATGTTTTGTAATGATTGTGTCTTTTGGTTTCTTATTTATTAACTTGTAAGTCAATGAACGTGGCATAAAAGACAATCATAACAATGTAATTTCTTTGTTCATAGTGTAAGGATGATCATACAAGTAAAGAGAGTGCAGAGTTTATGATAGAGGAATTGCAGTCTTTTTGCAATTATGAGTTTATTCCATTTGAATATAAGGAAAAGACAGTTGCTCTGGCAGAAATGCATCCAAAATGGAGTATTAAAACTCTGTAAAGGAAAGGCTGCAGCCATTTAAAAAGTAAGAAAATGCTGTGTGTGTGGAAAGAAGATGTGATGGAAGCGGAACAGTGATAGATAAATGGAACTACATCGAAATGCAGACCTTCCAAAACTTTCAAGAAGCTAGAGAGAGTCTTGAGCGGGTACAATTTTATAAAATATGCATATTACAGAATTAAAGATTTCTCAAATATACATTAGCATTTGTTTTCAGATCACAATGCAAACTTTGCAGCAGTGGGGAATGACAATAGCTTTCCCACTGTTAACTGAAGAATTCAAATTCTCTGTCAGCCTTTGTTAGGTCAACAGATTCAAACAAAAGTATAACATAAGGCAGAGAAAAATAATAAGATTTATTAGTAGCAAAGAACTTGCATCAATGAATGAAATTTTGGAGGCAGCTGAACTATTTCGAATGCAGATGAAGGAAATTATGTCCGATTTTGATTTCGTTATTAATACAGATCAAACAGGCTGCCAATATCAAATACCATATAATAGATCTCTCACTCCACAAGGCTCAAAATCCATCCTTGTCAGAAAAAAAGCTTGCATGATATAGCACATTCCTATACAGCACAGTATGCTCTAACTGCATCAGGTAAATTACTACCTATCGATTTTTTGTGTATGCAGGAATCAACAGGAAAATTTGGTCCTATAGTTAAAATAAAAATTGATACATTAATGAGGGATTATAAAAATGTTTTTGTTACATGCTCAAAGTCAGGGAAATTAACAAAGCAAATATATACAAATTATTTGAAATATTGTTTGTCTCCTTACCTCCTTACATGAAAAAAAATTTCTGATACTGATTGATTCTTGGGGAGGACAAACTGACATGTTATACAATGAGATTTTTGAAGATGAAAATGGTAGAGCACCTGTTAAGGTCATTCCACCTAAATGTACCCCCCTTTGTCAATCGTGCAATCTGTACTTTTATCGGCAAGTCAAGATTTTCATTAAACACTTGCAAAATTGTTCCATTTTATTAAGAGAACAACAGGAAATTAGTACTAGAGAAGAAGCGATAAAAATACATTCATTGTTATTACACCAATTAAATGCCTCAGTATTTAAACCAATGATTTTATATGCATGGTTCATGTCAAAATTATTTGAAGAGAGACCTTTATTTTTAAATGTCAATGAAATATGTTTCCCTACCTCAATAATGCAAACACAGTGTGCTTGTAAAAATATAGGGTTCATAAAATGTGCACATTGTCAAAAAATATTGTTTTGATGAGTATCATCCGAATAGATGCATATCAACCATAGAGATGGAGGAGGATCCTGACGATGAATAATAATATAATTTGTATTAATTAAAATAAATATTTAGTGTAAAATGTTTAATTACATTCCTTTATATGTGTATTTAATATTTGTGACGGAAATGTTTAAAGAGTATGGCAAATAAAATAATTACAAAAAAATTGCCATTTTTAAATGGTTGTAAGTAGAATGCTAATTGAGGAAGCATTGAGATGACCTTTAAAGGTAGATAATTATCAAATTTCATGAAAATCTATTAATAAATCAAAAATTATTATTGGGGGAGAGAGAGATACCCCATAATGAACATTTATTGAATAATCTCATTTTTGTTTTAGTAGGTTACTTCAAGAACATAATATTTCATAGTCAAAAAAATTTCTAAAATTTAAATTTTTAACATTGAATTGGTAAGACAAATAAAAAATTTCAAGAAAACTAATTTATAAATAATGATGATTAACTTAAAAATCATTGTTTTTATTTATTTTTTTAACAAAATTAATCATAAACTAACAAGATCTGCTGCTTCTAGGAATACAAGGAATCACAAGCACTTTAAGCAGGTAAAATACACTATTTTATTATTAGATATATAGTACATATACTAATAATAATCTTCTGGTAATGTTTTTGACCTTCTATGGTTTTCTCCTCAGCAGGTTTTGAGAGAACTGGCTGAGGAGGGCCATAGAAGGCCAAAAACATCACTGGAGGTTATTATTAGAATATGTACTATACAGTGGGTGATCGGTTAACGAACATAATCCATTCCAAGAAAATGTCTGTTATCCGATCATCGATTTACCGTAGGTTTTTATGGGAATTTAATTAATTCGTTCCGGAGACCCCAAAAAAACAAATAAAAAATTTTATAATTTCTTACTATGTTTATTTATATGTAATGACAATAATATATACATACATAATGTTGCATTTTCATCTATACGTTTATTTTTTCAATAAAGAATCTGTCCAATGTCGATTGCTTTTTTCTCTCCTTCAGGATTTTTCGGAAGTGATTAATAGCATTGTCATGATAGAGATCCCCAAATCTATTGACCTTAACCTGGTATGGATGCCATTCCTGTGTTAGAGATCTCTAATCTTATTGACCTTAACTTGGTATGGGTGCCAGTGATAGAGATCCCCAAGCCTATTGACCTAAATCTGGTATGGGTGCCATTCTTTGGTAGAGATCCCCAAGCCCATTGATCTCAACCTGGTATGGATGCCATTATAAGACCAAAAAATTGTAAAATCTCTCTCTTATCTTTTTAATAAATCTTTGATTTGTTTTACGTTGTCTTCATGTAACGTAGAATCGATCGAGTTCATTTTAATCGGGAAAAACTTCTTTCTTCCATCCTTAAGGTGGGTTCACACTACGACTAACTCGAACGATTCTATGTCACAATTCCATAACATCAACAGTCAGCGGTGTAATGTGATTGGTCTGGCTCGAATCGGTCGGTCGGTCGAGTTGGTGAAGTCAGTCCAGTCGGTCGTAGTGTGAACCCATCTTTACCCATAAGTCCATGAACGCGCAAGGCCTAAGCCTGTCATTCCGTTAGGTTAGTTAAGCCGAAATATCCTCATGGAATATTTTTATCTGACGGCGGCCACTTATAGAGCCGCCATCATCACAGGCTGACTAACACCTATGATGGGGTCAACCGGAAGATTGAAGAATGAGTTTCAACGAGCCTGGCCCAGATCCCTCCTGAAAAATTAGAGGAGTGGTACCCCCGGATTCTCCAGAATGTTAAGCTACAGCTTTACCATGCAGCCATCAGGCTGACCTGTCATTTCGTCAGTCCGCGGGTTCCACGGTTTGTTCTGTGAGGTGTTCGTTATCCGAACTGTTCGTTAACCGATCACCCACTGTACATCTAATAATAAAATAGTATATTTTTCCTGCTTAAAGTGCTTATGATTCCTTGTACAAAATTAATTTTACTGATTCTTCTATTAAGACTTTAGTCAAAATGACAACTGATTATTATAGTTAAATAGTAATAATCAACATACCTTGTTTTCCTCTTGCTTCACATTTAGTACTACTTGCAAAATTTCCTTGATTTTTATTTACTAGAGGAGGTGTGGGAAATCGATTAGGCGGTGGAATAGGAGTACTGTTCGTTAAATTTCCAACTAAAGGAATGTTTGGTCTTATTGTTGGAAATGATCTCACAAAAGTTTGGTTGGATGGAACAGTATTTGAAGGTTTAACTGAGGTTGAATGCTGAGAATGAAGTGGTTGATATAAAGCATAATTAAAGTTTGGTTGTGGTGCCACTGGATGAGACTGTACAGCTACATTTTGCATTGGAGGTGTCTGAGGACGGAAGGAATTGTATGGTGAATTTGGAATATTTGTACTATGTGAAATAGTAGTTCCTGTTAACATGTATGATGACAGATTCGATGAATTGTTAGAGACTGACTGAGGAAGCTGTGTTGGTGGTATTAATGGAGAATTTTGTTGAACCTGACTAGAATTGGAAGGATTAGCACTAGGCACTGCCACTGATGGATATTGATATAAAGCAGAAGTGGAAGTTATGACAGATGGCTGGAATCCTGAAGCATAGCTGTAAAAGGGCATGCTCACTGTATTCCCAGTCTGTGGTAAAAGAATTGCATTGCAATTTGAAAGGCAAGATGTATCTATGAAAGAAAAATAAAATTTTAGAATGCAGTTTTTTAACTACTTTTTTTTTAGCAATATAAAATCATAAAATTGATATATTATTAAAGAATAATTCAAAACTTCATTAAGTAACAATAACTTCATTAGTAACAATAAAAATGTAACACAATTAATTAAATTAGTGCATACTTAATTAAATAATAACTAATTATTTGTGTTTATAACCATTATTATTTTATATTGTTCAATTCTCCCATATTTGCTGATTTTATGCATTGTCAAACATCAATAAATATAGATTAGGTATGATTTTGAAAATTGTTTATTTGCACATATTTCTATTAGAAAATTCTGAACTTAATTAAAACCACATAAAAAATTATTTACTACAGCTTATGATATATGCAATTATCCTTGATTTCTGCTTTCTATACTATGCTATTTCTATAATTAATGGTTCTCTTAAAAATGAGAAATGTAAATACAAATGAATATAAAATATCTGAGCAATTTATAATTTTCCCCAGAATAACTACTTTATATCAAAGCAAAAGCCTAATTATTAACTAAAATAAAATTATTTTAGTAATAATTACACTAGATTAATTACCATTTAATTTCTTGCATCTTATTTGTTTTGTCATCATTATCATTAATGTATAGTTCAATTATTGCAGGTTGATAGTCTAAATATGATATATCAAGACAGTTATACCAGCATTCATATCTGTCTGCAAATCAGTCACAATATTTCTCTATACATAATTAAACCTTCAATAAATAAGACAATCCACAAACCCAAAGACGTTTACCCACAGACTCAAAGATAGTTTTGTAACAACATATAATCTGAGTAAATTTAATTTTGTTAATAAATTAATCAAGAATCATAATAACAGAATCGCCATTAAAAGAGGGCAATTTTGTAATAAATGACAAAGACTGCTTAAAAGATCCTCAAAAAAAGGGGATGTACAAAATACTGGTACAAAACACTAAAACTAACCAAAAATCAGCATACATTGGGGTAACTAAAAGAACTCTAGCACAAAGTCTAGAGGAGCACAAAAGAAACATATATAATGGAAAACTAACAATAATGCTATCAATAGAAGCATACTCCAACAACCTACAAATAAACTGGAACCAAACTAAAATAATTAAACCATTAAAGAGAACCAAGCCATGACATTGCAGGCACTTGAAATCACTACAAGAAAGAAATCTGAAGATATTTTAAATGAAAAGCCAACTGAACAACTATCTACAGTGTGGAAATATACAGGGTGTTTCTTAGCACCCGTACCACCCTTTTTTCTCGAAAACGCAATGAGAGAGGAAGTAGGGGAAAAAAATTTTGATGACCAAAGTATATCTGAAGAATCGAATGGTCATGATAAAAATTTTGTGGGCTCATCAAGTAGGGGTGTAAGAGATCAACTTTGAAATCTCCAAAGGAAACCAATGCCGATTTTGGCATAATTGGATAGAACTGTGAAAAACAGCAAGGGATCAACGATGAAATCTCCAATGGAAACTAATGCCAATTTTGGCATAATTGGATAGAACTGTGAAAAACAAACAACTTTAATGCCGATTTTAACATAATTGGATAGAACTGTGAAAAACAAACAACTTTTGTTGGGAAAGTTTTTTAATATCATCTACGGATTGTGAGATATCACAAAAAAGATGCTGCCACATGTGAAAAGCACTTCAAATTTTTGGCTTGGAAAGCCTAGGCCCAGCGGTTTGCAATATCACAAAAAAAGATGCTGCTGCATGTATCGCCGATAGGGCTATTCAAGCAATAAGATGAAGAAGAATCAAACAGAGGACATCTGTGTACATTGTGAAACATTATTGATACAGCAAAGAGCAGTATTATGCAGATTTAAGCCAATTCAGGTATTTGGTGATAGTACTCAAACTGCAGGTGCGACAAATCTTTCGCCATCACAGTCCAGCATAGAGCCATATTCAAGAAAAAGGGTTTCCCAACTTGTTTCAGCACTTTATGAGCACTATGGATGTACACCACAGTACATAGACGTCCTCTGTTAGATTCTTCTTCATCTTATTGTTTGAATAGCCCTATCGGCGATACATGCAGCAGCATCTTTTTTTTGTGATATCGCAAAATCCGTAAGTGATATTAAAAAACTTTCCAAACAAAAGTTGTTTGTTTTTCAGGCAGCATCTTTTTTGTGATATCTCACAATCCGTAGGTGATATTAAAAAACTTTTAAAACAAAAGTTGTTTGTTTTTCACAGTTCTAGCCACAATTAGTTTTCAAAACAAAAGTTGTTTGTTTTTCACAATTCTATCCAATTATGCCAAAAAATATTAAAAAACTTTCAAACAAAAGTTGTTTGTTTTTCACAGTTCTATCCAATTATGCCAAAATCGGCATTGGTTTCCATTGGAGATTTCATAGTTGATCCCTTGTGACTCTCCGATGGATAGTTTCCATTGGAGATTTCATCGTTGATCCCTTGCCTCTCTACTTCCGATGGGCCCACAAAATTTTTATCATGCCCATCCAATTATAGTTGACTCCTTGTGTCCCTACTTCCGATGGGCCCACAAAATTTTTATATATGACCCCTTGTGCCCCTACTTCCTATGGGCCCACAAAATTTTTATCATGCCCATAAGAACCTCTACTTCCGATGAGCCCACAAAATTTTTATCATGACCATTCGATTCTTTGGATATATTTTGGTTATCAAAGCTTTTCTCAGTTCTATCCAATTATGCCAAAATCGGCATTGGTTTCCATTGGAGATATAGTTGACTCCTTGTGTCCCTACTTCCGATGGGCCCACAAAATTTTTATATATGACCCCTTGTGCCCCTACTTCCTATGGGCCCACAAAATTTTTATCATGCCCCTCTTATACCTCTACTTCCGACGAGCCCACAAAATTTTTATCATGACCATTCGATTCTTTGGATATATTTTGGTTATCAAAATTTTTCGCCCTACTTCCTATCTCATTGTGTTTCTGAGAAAAAAGGGTGGTACGGGTGCTAAGAAACACCATGTATATGCTATTGAGAAAAGCCCCTGCAGTGTGGGGTAAGAATAGCCGTATCCCCTGCATGTCATAAAAGACGACTAAAAGGGGGCATCACTAGGGCCAATCACCCAGTCTTGCAGCTTTTTCTGATTATGAAAGGAAACAGATGCATAAATTCTTTGCTAGTTTCCCTTTTCACTTTTGTAAATTTTAAGTGGATAAAATGATGATGATTGAGAAAAACCTATTTTCGGTTCATAATAAAATATAATTCTTACACATTATATTTAATAGCTAAAAAGATAACTTTTATACATGCCCACCTTTTTTTAATTTTTTTTTATATTTTATTTATATATTTGTATCATATCATTGTATTAAATTCATTTATCTATTTTTTACATTTTATTTTTATTTTGTCATCATTCACCTTTGTAATCATAGCAACTTGATATTATTCTTTGTTGTTTAAAATTTAAATTTTTAAAAAACATTTTATTCTTTGTATAACCTGAAGAGGGCTACAAGCTGAAAACGTTTATTCAATTCTATTACTTTGCAGCATTATATTGTCACTACCATTCTGAGTTGAACTTTCTGTTCAAGCCTCATTAAACTGATGATCAGCCTAATAGGGATCTAACTGAATCTCAAAAACAAAGAAATTCCAAAAGAAAATTATTTTGTAGTAGAGATTAATATAAGAAGAGATAATATGTTCATATATTATTTTTTTAATCACAGAAAAAGAAGAAAGTATCCCATATTTCTAAAGAGAAGCTGCTTCCTGCCAAATTTTGTTGTAAGTTTTTTACTGCTAAAAGTGCTTATTTATTGAAGGTTTAATTATGTTTATGTAGTAGAAGCAGTTTATAGTTAACTATCTCTCTATATATCTATACTATATAAATAAGTAGCTTGATAAAAACCCACACCTGGATAATAATTTAGTAATTGGTATTAATTTACTAGTAGTAATTTTTCTGTAAAATTCGCAGACTTACTGACTACTTCATCTTATACTAGTTAAAAGTGTTTGTCAGTTCATTTTTATAATTTTATTTCATCATTACTGTAAAAGAGACAAAGTTATTACATTGTTTATTTGAATCATCTTGGAATGAACTTTTAATCATTGTTGCTCGGTAGTATACTGAATATTTTTTTTTGAATCATTATTGGTAACAGTCATTTTAACACACTGTTTTTTCTATAGTTTCTATTAACACAATTATTTTTATATAAGGATTAATCATGTTATTTATTATAGAAATATAGATGCTTATTAATTCTTTAAATATGAATAATACTGGAATTCCTGATTACTTCAAATTTTGAGTCTTTAATGATTTCTCTACTTTGCAGCATTATATCGTCATTACCATTCTGAATTGAACTTTCTGTTCAAGCCTCATTAAACTGATGATCAGCCTAATAGGGATCTAATTGAATCTCAAAAACAAAGAAATTCCAAAAGAAAATTATTTTGTAGTAGAGATTAATATAAGAAGAGATAATATGTTCATATATTATTTTTTTAATCACAGAAAAAGAAGAAAGTATCCCATATTTCTAAAGAGAAGCTGCTTCCTGCCAAATTTTGTTGTAAGTTTTTTACTGCTAAAAGTGCTTATTTATTGAAGGTTTAATTATGTTTATGTAGTAGAAGCAGTTTATAGTTAACTATCTCTCTATATATCTATACTATATAAATAAGTAGCTTGATAAAAACCCACACCTGGATAATAATTTAGTAATTGGTATTAATTTACTAGTAGTAATTTTTCTGTAAAATTCGCAGACTTACTGACTACTTCATCTTATACTAGTTAAAAGTGTTTGTCAGTTCATTTTTATAATTTTATTTCATCATTACTGTAAAAGAGACAAAGTTATTACATTGTTTATTTGAATCATCTTGGAATGAACTTTTAATCATTGTTGCTCGGTAGTATACTGAATATTTTTTTTTGAATCATTATTGGTAACAGTCATTTTAACACACTGTTTTTTCTATAGTTTCTATTAACACAATTATTTTTATATAAGGATTAATCATGTTATTTATTATAGAAATATAGATGCTTATTAATTCTTTAAATATGAATAATACTGGAATTCCTGATTACTTCAAATTTTGAGTCTTTAATGATTTCTCTACTTTGCAGCATTATATCGTCATTACCATTCTGAATTGAACTTTCTGTTCAAGCCTCATTAAACTGATGATCAGCCTAATAGGGATCTAATTGAATCTCAAAAACAAAGAAATTCCAAAAGAAAATTATTTTGTAGTAGAGATTAATATAAGAAGAGATAATATGTTCATATATTATTTTTTTAATCACAGAAAAAGAAGAAAGTATCCCATATTTCTAAAGAGAAGCTGCTTCCTGCAAAATTTTGTTGAAACTTTGTAGGCTGTTGAGAACAATAAATATAAATAATAATCCATTATCATTTTTCCTAAAACCCTATCCAGGTCAAGCTATAATTGAAAATTATAAAATCTTTGAAAACCTTAAGGTATTAAAAGAAGAATAATGCTACATGCAACTAATACAAAAACAACTGACAGAAACAACTGTGTTAGTAGTATCAATTTCATATAAAATCAGATACACTGATATAAAGCTGCAATGAACTATGATATCTTATTACAGTGCATCCCAATTATAATCATCCAATGTTATCTATCCCAAGAAACGAAGTTTTTTATTTGTTGCATTGTACAGTTAAATTTCAAGAGTCTGGAATCCTGCAGTCAAAAATTCATTTATCAATTCTAAAAGTTTCTATTATTATTTTAGTTGATATAACTGCAATCTGCTAAATACCAATATTATGTTCTATTACCCACTGATATTTTAATAAGAATTATTTTAGTATTTCATCTAAAATAATTTCTTCTAAAATGAATAAATATATATACAGTATATATCCTGTAAATTATTTCTATATCTACCATAATCTGACATTTCCAGCAATTTAATATTATCAGATTCCATCAGTTTCAGATTATTGAAATTTTATTATGCAGCAAATCTCAAGTGTAAAGATATTCCTATATAGGCTATTTTTATAACAAATTTTAAGAAAGCACAGACTCTCAACATATGATAATACAATTATAGATACATTAGGAACTGATTAGTCAATGCAATTTCATCTACAAAAATCAATGCACAACTGTCCAGTATGACAGTGACATCCATTTTGTAACTGATATTGTTTTTGTATCAATCAATTTACTAGAACACTACAGTGCTTTATATGCATATTTTTGATTTATGATATCTACTAGGAAGAGAATCCTGTGACAGCTTTTTATTATTCTATAACAAAATATCTTTGTTGACAGGTCATTTATAATGTTTCAAATTAATGTTTATAATTTTCCATCCATCCAAGTCAAATATTTATGAATCACTGTTTTGTGGTAAGAAGAATGGTGCATTAAAAATCTGGTATTTTTCAATTGCCACCATTGACAAATATTTTTATAACAAGCATAAAAAATAATATATTATTGTTACAATCAAATGATTTGATTCAATTAATTAATTCAATTTAATTTTTCCTTATATTTTCAAGTCTATGAATATGAATTTATGAAATATCCTAGTTTTCCTGATATTAATTTTAATTTCTTAACAAATATACATTTACACAATAAGTTGTTTCTCAATTTTTCAAATTATCTATAATCATTGAGAATTTGTGATATGTTATATTTAAAAACCTTAATAAATTTTTTATATATATTAAGTACATACATCAATTTCATAATAATAAATTTGTATATTATGACTTTTTTTTTGACAGATATCATTGATAAAGAAATAAATTTTTATATTGATCAATTAATATAATTCAAATTTAAACAAATTCCATTTTAGCTTTGATTCATTTAAGTGAAATTAAACCTAATAAAAGTACATAAATCAATAACTACTGCATTGAAAAACTCAAAATATTTATACATTTTTGAATTTATATTAATTATAAAATAATTTCAATTAGACTATTCTTTCAATGGTAATTAATATTACTTGTTTCTGATTGGCCAGTTGACTGTGAATTATCTCCTGTATTCTTTTGTGAAACTGTTGATCCATTAACTATTGATGAGTTATTTCCAGATGCTATTCCTGATGATGCTGGATGTAAACACTGGATGGGAAATATATTAGGCGTGCCTTGTTGAATATAAAATGAAGGCTAAAAAATTTTTAAAAACAAAATATCATTATTCCTTTAAAATTTAAAATTATATATTTTTTTAGTAAAAAATTATAAATAAATAAAAATATGGTTAAATACAGTCTGAGTGAAATTTGAGATCATACAAAACTATTAGCCATAATTAATTAATAGTCCCTTTCCTTAAAAAAAGATTTTTCTTTTGGAATTGTAAATTTTGTTTTAAATAAAATAAGTTTTAAATAAATTCAGATTAACTAGTAACTTATAAAAGCAAAAGTTTCTTTTCTAGATGGCAAAAACTTAGGATCAAATTTAAAAGATAAAAGAGAAAAATAAACACAGTGGATTCCACTTAATTGGGACACGTTGGGACTAAGGCCATTTTGGCCCAATTAAGTGGCTGTCCCAATTAAACAAAGTAATAATAAATTCAAATTTTGATCCAATTAAGTGGCTATCCCAATTAAACGAAGTAATAATAAATTCTAAATCAATTAAGCGGCTGTCCCAATTAAACGAAGTAGTAATAAATTCTAAAAATAAAATAAGTAATTTGTAGATAAATAAATAAGTAGGTTAAAAAATAATAATTAGGTACCTATTTTAATTTTATTATATCAAAAAAAATAATAATTAGGTATCTATTTTAATGCTTTATTAAAATAGGTACCTCTAATAATTAGGTACCTATTTTAATGATTTATTAAAATAGGTATCCTAATGTAATTAGGTACCTATTTTAATGCTTTATTAAAATAGGTACCTAATTATTAACTTTTTACCAATCTCCTCTGACTTCGTCTTCAACACTGGGCCGCTGATCACGCTGCCTCCGCTACTAACTATAGAAAAACCTTTGACCTAATGCTTTTTCGACTTTTGGATCCTTTCCATCATGCTTTCTTTTGGATGTTCCTGGAATTCTCTCTGTAATGCCCACTCCTTATGCAGTTGATTTTCTTTTTGTAGGAGACAATGTAGTGCCCACTCCTCATGTAGTTGATTTTCTTATTGTAGGAGACATGTTATGGTAGAGTTTGGTTCATTTCAGCTACGGTGGCTTGTATTAAATGGCTGGCTTTTAATTTTAGCCAGCAAAGCAATTCTACTTGAAAGTGTAAAATCTTTTCTTGACATCTTGGCAAAGATTTAAAAATTTTAAATAAAGTCAACACTGTAAATGAATATTGCTAGATTCAGTAACGGTAGACTCTTAAATAGACGCACATCTGCCAGACTCACGACGATAGATAACTGATTCTCATCACACTAGTGTTGAAATTGATAGATAACTGATTCTCATCATGCTAGTGTTGCCGAATACAGTACTGGTGTATTATTTATCAACGATAATTTATTTATAATTTTACTAAAGAATGGATGTGCATTTTATATCAACAATGATATTTACTTATTATTTATTAAAGAATGGTTATTTATATTAGTGTGGCAACAGTGTGTCAACAATGTGTATGTAATAGGATGTGAAAAAAACGACCCACTCCATTGTGTTAGTCTGTACGGGTAGGCCTTAATTAGTGCAAATAATTGGTTCCACGAATTTCTTGCACTATTTGAAGTATTAACTATATGTAAAATATGGTAATTGGTTCTTGCTTTGTGAGATTCCAGCCATTAGCTAACCTCACGATAAATAACCATAATACTAACTTAACACTAACTGTTTAAGAAATATTTACTTTCATATTTTACATCGTTGTTCATCGTCTAAATTAATAACTTACCAGGAATTGCATCTCATACTATCATCAAACCAACTGCCAAATCAAAACCAAAATAGCAAATCAAAAGCGGAAGTTGAGCACCGCTTTTATGTCGCTCAATCACATCCATTTTTTGCTGTAGCGTAATCACTAACCTCTTCTTTTTTTGTTTCCTGTTTTATTGTCAAAAGTGTTCTTCCTTTTATCCATTTCGATACTTTTTAAAAGAGAAAATTCTGTACTATACTGTATGTATACAATAGCAAAGCTAAATAATAGTACTGTAATTGACATCATAAAAGGAGATGGAGCTTTGTTAGTAAGACTGCTCTATGCTTACAACTTGCATTAATTGAATATTTGCTCACACTAACTGAAAAACGGTATTATTTTTAAAAGTCGCACTAATCGAAATCGCATTATTTGAACTCGCACTAATCGAGGCCTACCTGTATTGTCTCGTAGAAAGGTTTAATCTGAAAAATTACCAATACAGTAAAATGTTGTTATAATTTTTATACAGTAAAACTTGCTTAAGGCGGAAACCTGTCCAATGCAAACAAGTTTCATGGCCCCGAACGAGAGAATAGGCAATACCATTATAATATTTTTGCATAATACAGAATCTGTCCAATGCGGAAACGGAACACAATATTTAGAGAATTCACCAAAAACTACATGTATTAAACAGAAACTCGGCACAAAACACGGGGTGATTCCTGGTAAAGTGAAACAAGTGGCCGCTAGGGGGGAGCTGAACTCAATCCGCAGCGATTTTATTTTTTAATTTTAAAATTAAAAATAAAATAAAAATTGGCAAAATTATTTTATTACTGTACTAATAATATTGGTACAGCAGCATAATCTTCAATAACGTCAAAAACATCAAGCAACATTGCATTAAATACACTATGTGAAGTTCTGTATTTGACTTTCAAGATCTGGCAGTCTTTTGTTAGTGGAAGTGCCAAACTCATTCTCGTATTGAATTGTACAGTACATGTACATCATGCTTTGTACTGTCAACGATGTGTATGTAATAAGAGGTAGTTCTTGGTAAAAGTTTTGTTAGGCCTACAACAAGCTCTACTGAAATTTTTGATAAATTTTTATACACATCTTAAGAATGAACCAGTTTATTTCGGAATTGATACTGTACATAACAGAAAATCATGGCTAAATCGTATGTATCGTTGTCACTGAACGATAAAGTCAAAGTGATCAACACTAAAGAAAAAGAAAAAAACACAATACGGAAAATAAAGATGAGGTTTAAGTGCGGGAAAATACAAATCTATGACACGCTTAAAAAATGAGATAAAATAATGGACTAATGGATACAAGGAAATGGCCAAATGAAGAGAAAAGCAAAGAAGACTGGTAATGAGGAAATTAATGAGGTAGTGTGGGAATGATTCACTAATGCGAGATCAAAGAACATGCACATATCCGGACCGATGCTTCAAAGTGAAGCTCTTGCAGTAGCCAAATCTCTTGGAAATCATCAATTTAAGGCCTCTACAGGATGGTTGGATAGTTTAGGCACAATATTGTGTGGAATGAAGTGTGTGGGGAAGCCAAGAATGTGAATGAAAGTGTAGTGAATGAGTGGAAACCAAAGTTGATGGACTTGATTTTTTTATAAAAACATTTACAATGCCAACAAAACAGGATTGGTTTTTTGGGCGTTGCCAACAAATTCACTTGCAGTTAAGGGGGAAAGTGTGCAGGAGGCAAAATGTCCAAAGAAAGACTCACAGTGTTATTGTGGAGGAATATGGTAGGAGAAATGTAAAAAGCTGTTGTAATTGGAAAAGCGGTTTCAAAAACCTGAATATTGATCACCTTCCAGAAGTTTGGCGCAACAACAAAAATGCTTGGATGACTGCTGCAATAATGGAAGAGTGGTTAAAAGAAATTCGTCTGCTATGGCAGAGAAACTGACACCAACGCCGCCCTAGTGATTAAAATTTAGACTTTAACAGTTTTTCCTTTGTTATCGGTAAGAGTGGGATGACCATATATATTTATAGACCATGGTAGAACCATGAATAGAACACACCATAGTTTTGAATCCGACCAACTTCGCTGAAATGGATCAGAGGCCAGGGGTTGCCCATATGTGAATTATTTTTCTCTCCATGAATCCGACCAACTTCGCTGAAATGGATCAGAGGCCAGGGGTTGCCCATATGTGAATTATAGTATTGTACACAGTACAGTTTATACTTATATTAATATAATTATAATAATGGATTCGATAAATTAAATTCATTATAATTTTAAATATTTATATGTGCATATTATATATTTCTTTGAGAATTAGTATTCAAAAGATAAAATCCAATAATTCAATTATCGACAAAATTTTATAATTTAATCGATAGATGGCACGATGTTATAAGTTTTTAGCTATTTTATTTAACTTTCTGGCGGCATAAGGTAAAATAACTCTTGTTTAATGTTTTGCAAAATCTGTAATTTATTTTTTTAAACTCATATAGTTGGAGAAATATTAAATCATAATTATTAGTCTCAACAAATGACGCAATACACCTAAGCAATGTTTCTGATAAATAATAATAGAAATATTGCTTATCAGTTCAGTATAAGCAAAAAAATATGTTTTAAATTTTATATATTATATTAAAAGGAACATGAAAAACAAATAAAATATTTAATTCAAATATATTTATAATCATTTTAATGAAACATATAAAAATGGCATTGAAATAAATAACATAAAAGTTTGATTATATTTCTGGAAATTTGAATACAATATATATGCTAACAAACATTCATAAATACTGAATTTTATTAGATATTACTTATAACTATTTTGTGTCGACATTTATTTTTGAATATTCATGATAGCCAAAACTGAAAGTTTTTCCGATATAATTCAAAGTATGACTAGATAATGCCAGGCGTATTTTGCTAATTTGTATATATACAGTGGATTCCGCTTAATTGGGACACGTCGGGACTAACAAGTAAGCCATTTTGTCCCAATTAAATGAAGTAATAATAAATTCTAAAATAAAATATGTAATTCGCCCCAATTAAATGAAGTAGTAATAAATTCTAAAATAAAATATGTAATTCGTATGGGACTAAGCCATTTTGGTCCAGCTGTCATCATTAAACCAAGTAATAATAAATTCTAAAATAAAATATGTAATTCGTAGGGATAAAAAAAATAATAATTAGGTACCTATTGTAATGCTTTAATAAAATAATGTATACAAATAATAGGTAAAAAATAATAATTAGGTACCTATTTTAATGATTTATAAAATTGTAATTATTAGTTTTTTACCGGTCTCCTCTCACTTCGTCTTCAACACTGGGCCACTGATATTCACGCCTCGCCCGCTAATTATAGAAAACCATTGATCTAATGCTTCTTCGACTTCTGGATCCTTTCCATCACGCTTTCTTTTGGATATTCCTGAAATTTCTTTCTGTAATACCCACTCTTCACGCAGTTTATTTTCTTGTTGTAGAAAACGCGCTATGGTAGATTTTGGTACACCAGTTATATCAGGAGTCTACGATGGCTTGTATTAAATGGCTGGCTTTTAATTTTATCCAGCAAAGCAATTTTACTTGAAAGAGTAAAATCATTTCTTGGCATCTTGGCAAAGATTCAAAAACTTTAAATAAATTCGACACTGTAAATGAATATTGCTAGGTACAGTAACGATAGACTCTTTAGTACACGCACACTTGCCAGACTCATAACGATAGATAACTGATTCTCATCACGCTAGTGTTGCTGAATACAGTATTGGTGTATTATTTATCAACGATAATTTATTTATAATTTTACTAAAGAATGGATGTGCATTTTATACCAATGATATATTTACTTATAATTTTACTAAAGAACGGATAATAAACTCAGTGTGTCGATGATGTTTATGTTATAAGACGATAGGAAACGACCCGCTCCATTGTGTTAGTCTGTATTGTGTTGTAGAAAGATTTAACCTGAAAAATTACCGCGAAAAGCAGGAGAACAAAATAAAGATTCAGACACTTGAAGAGGCTATAGAGAGTATCAATGCCCTAATCCAGTTTTCAATTGATTCCAACTCAGCCAATGTTCTTGAACACTTGTATTCAATTAAGGACTGTTTTCAAAGAGATATGCTCAAAAAGAAGTGGAACCAAACTTCTTTGTTACAGTTTTGGAAAAAGGCTTAATATACAGTATTTCCTGTGTAAATTTGCTGCTACTGTATAAAGAAGCAAACAAAACAAACTGTTTAGTTTGTTTCTATATACTGTAGTGAAATACAGTATAATTAATGTAAAACTGTATGTACTGTAATAATAGTGTTAATTAATTACTGTAATAATATAAGTATAGATGATAATGTACTGTACAGGATTAAAGTACTGTACATATTCAACAATGTTGTACGAGTAAGAATATCATCATCCAGCATATTCACACACAAATGGATGCAGGTACTGTATGTATATAGTACCTGTATATGTTCAGTATAATTTCTTCATACAGAAGGCTTAATAAGCCATTTTGCATAATGTGGAAAACGTTTTCTTTTGAATGTTTCTGGAATTTCTTTCTTTAATGCTCATTCCTCATGCAATTGATTTTCTTGTTGTAGGAGATGCACTATGGTAGATTTTGGTATATCAGTTATATCAGCAAGTCTATGATGACTTGTATTAATGGCTGGCTTTTAATTTCATTCAGCAAAGCAATTTTAATTGACAGTGTAAAATCATTTCTTGGCATCTGAGCAAAGATTTAAAAATTTTAAATAAAATTGACACTGTAAATGAATATGCACTAAGTACAGTAAAGTTAGTAATGGTAAATTCTTAAGCACATGTTATGGACAGATGCACTTGCCAGATGCACAACAATAGATAGCTGATTTGCATCACACTAGTGTTGCCAAATATTAGTGTATGTAGTATTAACATACTTTTGAAAAATCCCTAAAATATGTTAAAAATTGCTAAATTCCTTTTCTGCTACTATCCCAATTAAGTGAAAAGTTGTCCCAATTAAGCGTTTAAATTATGTATTAGTTTATTAATTTGGTTTCTGTTCTTTGAGATTTGACCCAATTAACTGGAATCTACTATATATATAGAATTCTTTGAGATTGGCCACAAATCCTGGTTTGTACTGTGACATGGGATTTCTCTCAGCACCCCTGAATATGAAAGGAAAGCATAGAAAATATATTTGAAAATTCTTAGGGTATAAGACGAAACAATAAAAATAATTCAGAAATACATAAAAATAACTACAAAATGAAGACTAATGGGAGATGTGCATTCAGTTTAAACAATAATAGTTAAGCATTCAGTAATTTGTTTCTTGACATCTTGGCAAAGATATAAAAATTTTAAATAAAATCAACTCTGTAAATGAATATCGCTAGATGCAGTAACGATAGATTCTTAAGTAGTCACACACTTGCTAGACTCATGACAATAGATAACCAATTCTCATCACGCTAGTGTTGCTGAATACAGTATTGTTATGTATTATTTATCAACAATCATACTTACTTACTAAAGAATGGATGTTTTTATTAGTGCAGCAACAGTGTGTTGATGATGTGTATGTAATAGGATGTGAAGAAACAACCTGCTCCATTGTGTTAGTCTATACTGTCTTGTAAAAAAATTTAACCTGAAAAATTACCTGTACAATAAAATGTTATAATTTTTATATAAGGATTTTTTTAAGAAAGCACACAACAAGCAATAAAATATTGTTATAATTTTTATATAAGGATTTTTTAAGAAAGCACACAACAAGTATTAGTGTATGCAGTGTTGCCATACTTTCGAAAAATCCCTAAAATATACCAAAAATTGAAAATTATGTTGCCATATTTTCGAAAAATCTCTAAAATATATCAAAAATTGAAAATTGTTGCCATACTTTCGAAAAATCCCTAAATATATAAAAAATTGTAAATTCCTTTTCTGCTTCTGTCCCAATTAAGCATTTAAATTATGTATTAGTTTATTAGTATATAGGAATTAATTTGTCAAATATGGTGGGTCCCGCGACCTCACATTAGTGCGGCGACAGGATTGTCGACGATGTGTATGTAATAGGACGGAAGAAACGACCCGCTCCATTGTGTTAGTCTGTATTTTCTTGTAGAAAATTTTAACCTGAAAAATTACCGGTACAATAAAATATTATAATTTTTATATAAGGATTTTTTAAGAAAGCACATAACAAGTATTAGTGTAAGTAGAGTTGCCATAATTTCGAAAAATCCCTAAAATATATCAACAATCGAAAATTCCTTTTCTGTTACTGTCCCAATTAAGCGTTTAAATTATGTATTAGTTTATTAGTTTGGTGTTCTGTTCTTTGAGATTTGACCCAATTAACTGGAATCTACTATATATATAGATTCTTTGAGATTTGTCCCAATTAGGCCTAAGCAGAATCCACTGTATTTATATGACTTTTGAGAAATTTTTAATAATTTTTAATGCGCGATTAGCTATATTAGGTAATAAAGATTTTTACTGAGTACTGAATTGATAATCATCATGAAAATCAATTTTTAATTTATAGAATTAATTTTTAATTGTTTTATTTGCTCAGAATATCAACAGATAGTGAATGCGTTTATCAGATAGATCAGGTCGTCAAACTGCGGCTCCCGTCTTTGAGATTTAGCCCAAAAAAAGCAGCTGTCCCAATTAAAGCAGAATCGACTGTATTTGTAGTACATTCATTGTTGTTTCATCTAATATGTTTAACTTTGAAATTTGCAGATAAGCATGTCAAACAATCTTTTCTTACTTCATGATCACTAGCTCTATCTATAAGGAAATAATTCATCTGAGTTGTTTCTTATACTCAGCTGAACTGTTCTCTTATTGATGCACTTAGTGTCTATGAACTTTTTCATACTTGCCAGACGATACTAATTTTGAATTAAAATTTTATGTATGAAATCCCTTTTGATTCTTCTAAATTCTTGCTGAACAGTTTTACACATATTTTCATAGATTTTGTTAAATGAAATCTAAAAAATAAAATGCTTTCTTTACTTGAATTGCTATATTATGTTTATGTTATACTCTTATGCATAGATGACACAGATTCTTATGAATATGTATATTAAAACTTTTTGAAATTTTTTTTACAATGATAAACATTTTGTTTTTGTGTTCTTATTACTTTCTTGAGAATATATTATTCTAATTATTCACATTATTTACAATCATTTTGTATATTTTGCTTCTGAAGAGATCTTCCTATTGATTACTTAGTTTGAAATATTCTAAAAGGTGTTCAGTTTTTGATGCCAGTGGAAGGTTTCTATTGCTCTCTCTGTAAAGAAATTATGGGTGATGCAACTTGTGCAGAAGATCATCTTAAGAGTACATCACATAACAGAAATTATACAGTAAGGAAAATAGATTTATCTAGAAAAATATAATTTATTAATAATTTTTATATTACTTTCTTTAAACTTATATCATTTTTGTGAATTTTTAATAATTAAAACATTACTTATTTATTTTTATTTTAGAAATATACACTTTTAAATCCATTTTATGAGAGACGATGGAATCTTGATAAAACAGCAGGTATTGCTCGAGCTGAGAAAGAAGAAAAAAAAAGATTATTATTTGAAAAAGAGGAAAAGAAAAGACAACAGCTTGAAATTGAAGCAAAAATGAAAAGAAAAAAAGAAGCTGAAAGACGTCAGAAAGAAATTGAAAGTGCAAAAGAGCGTGCAAAAGAACATGCTGTTGAATGTGCAACAGAACGTGCTAAAGAATTAAAAAAATTTACAACAGATAATTCTTTTTCTCCAGCTAAAGCAACTACTTCTGTTAAGTCTGAAGATAAAGGCAAATCAAAAGGAATCAAATTAACACTTCTTAGTGACAAAGGAAAACTTAATAAACAGAAGAAAGATTTGAAAACAATTCATACAAAAGAAACTAAACCTGTTCCAGTTATTTTTATAGGGAAAGCTCCAAATTTTAGATCTGCTCTAGTAAACAAACAAGATGTGTCTGGATTTGGAAAGTTTAATTGGAAAAAAAAAGATGAAAAAGATGAAAATGAAAAAAGTAATGAAAAGAATGAAAATAGTGAAAAGTGTGAAGTAATTGAAAAAATTGAAAAGGATAATTCTGTCAAGAAAGATTCCAAATTAAAGAAAAAAGAAAAAGAAAAGAATAATAATGAAGTAAAGATAATTGTTCAACAAAATAGTTTTCCTTTAAGAAAGATAAAAAATCAGACACAACCACTTGTTGTATATGGACCAGAACCTATGCCTGAATCATATGAACAAAAGCCAGTCTTAATTGAATGTGATAAGTCAGATGATGAAGGTATATTACCTTCTGCAATGGATATTGCTCAAGCATTTGCTGGAAAATTTGAAGAAAAGCAAACAGTTACTACAGAATTAAAAGAATCAATTATTAATGTATCAAATAATGATAAGAATATTGAAAATCCTGTTAACAAAGAAATTTTGTATGTAGAAAAAGAAAAATTTCCAATATCTCAAGAAAAAGAAATTTCATCATCTGAAAATGATGATCAGAATTATATATCTGTAACTGATGAGATGGAAATTTTTCAGGAAAGTTCAGAAACAAAAAAGAATAAAACTGAAAATCAAATTGTTAAACAGATTATACAACATACAACAAGAGAAGAAATAAAAATTCCTATTGAACAAACTGAAACACTAAAAGAAATTGAAGATAATCAATTATTTAATAATAATTTTGAAACAGAAGCAACAGTTTTCAAACATGATGAGCAAAAAATGAAACAAGATACAACAGACAAATCTGATAATGGATCAACAATTGAACAGTCGCTTATTGAATTTAAAGCTGCTATAAGTGCTTTAGAGAAAGAACAAAAAGAAAATAATAAGATTGATGAATTTGATAATTTTAAAGATAATTCAAAACTTGATTGCAATGAAATTATTGACGTTGTTGAACAAAAACAAGATGAATGTAATGCAAATGAATTCATTAATAATCCATTTGAAAAATCTATTACAGACAGTATTGAAGCAAAAACTATTGTTAACCTATCACACTGTTCTGAAAGTAAGATAATAACTAATGATGATAAACTCTCTAATTATGAAATGCATGATATAGAAATAAAAGATAATTCAAACAATAATTCTGATGTTATGAATGTTGAAATTATTGCAAATCAAAGTAATAATGAAGATAGTTTTAATACATCAATTTCTGAATTTACAAAAAACAAAGAATGTCAAGAAGAGAGGTTGGATAGCTGTGAAGAATCAACTTTAACTAATAAATATTTAGATCAGGAGATCAGCAAACATGAAATAACAATTGAACAAGACCATAATACAACACAAATTTCACAAAGTATTGCCCAAGAACAAGAATTTACTCAAGAAATTAGTTTAAAAGAAGTGAGTAATGATGATAAGATTTCATTTGAAAATGAAATAAGTGAAAGTATAATAATTGATTTACCGTTTAAACCTAATACATCAAACATTACATCCACAAAAAATACCGATTCTGATTTAATAGAAACTTCTAAAATAACTAATATTACTTTAACAAAATCATTAACTGAATCTGTGAGTCTAGATCATAATAATTATCCAGTTAATGATAATTCTGAATCTGTACATAGTGTTTTTACAGAAAGTATTCAGACAATTAAAAATACAAATTCATTAAACGTAGAAAATAAAAAGATAGAGAAGGAAACTACAATTATTGCTGAAAATAAAAAAAAAATTAATGATATATCCAATGATGATATGAAAAATATAAATGTTGATACAAATTTTAAATTAGCTGAATATCAATCAAATATAATTAATGCACAAACTGTAAGTAATCTTTTTCTTATATTAATTTTATTGATTTTTTGTAATGATTAATAAAATGAATGTTTTTAGGAAATCAGTTCAACTGATTTGCAAACTGAAGCAATGGAAATAGATGAAATAAAAGAAGAGACATGTTATGTCACTGAGGGAATTACCCTTTCTTTGAAAGACAAATCAGAAAAAGATGATAATTTAATATCAGATTTAGGTTCTGATGCTTCATCACAATCATCTGAAAAAATTGATCACTTTCAGAATCATTCAAAGAACAAAATATCAATGAATACTGAAATTTCTCAAAGTAAAGATATTTATTATGAAGGTATGATACTTTATTTCTAATAATAACCTATATGTTTTTAAAAAAGATTTCCATGCATATTTAAATTATTAATATTTAGATTTCAGTGAAACTTGTATATAGTATGTTTATGTAGAAATAAAATATGCTAATTGCATTTACATAAATTTATCAAATTAAATTACAATTAAAACTTTTGTGATATTAAAGTAAACTGATATCAATCTGTTTGATTATTCAGTTTATTAATTTTAAGAATATGGAGAAAGAAAAAAAATTTACTAATTTTTTCAAAAGAAAGAAGTTAGAAAATACATCCCTGGATAGTATTAGAAAAATTCATTTTAAGGTTATTTGGTGATTTTTAAGATGAATCGTAAAATAAAATGAATGAAACTGTTCATAATGAATGAAATAACCTTAAATCATTCATTTAACTCTATATCAAGATTATTGAATATACCGAGGGGTGCAACCATGTTGGAAAAATATAAGGTACTGAAAGTTACAGATTTACAGCCCACAATAGCAAACTGTAACTATAAAATAATAGATAAGTTGATTAATATACCTAATATTATCTATATAGCTATTAATGTTCCAAAATGTAATTTAAGGATAGAGAATTTCTTAATATAGAATTTCATAGGCTTCCTAGGCCAAATAACACCTTTATTCAAAGAGCTTTTATTAATTACAATAAGAAAGTTTAGCACATTGTTTTTATTATTTTTTATTTCATACTACAAGTGATGATGATTGGGGGGTGGTCTGCCTGGCTGGAAATTTTCAGCCTAATGGGCTCAGAGAGAGCGAGAGAGAAATAATTAGATTTACAATAGGAATATATTGATTTTTTAAAATTTATTAGCAGATTTAAACAAATATATGAAAAACTGATTTTTATGAAATTGTTGAGTTCCATAAGTATCTAATTTACATGGTTTCAGTTATATGTGCATATATAATAGACAGCCAAGACATTGCCTGCAATTCTTTGAAAATAAATTTTATCCAACATAACTTATCTAATAGAAAATTGTATTGATATACTATGTTGTTTATTCTTTTCAATTTGTAATTTTAATAAAATGCTGATATGCTGGACTACTACAATGGAAGCAGAATAAATTGTTTCTTACCATAACCAGAAATGAAATATGAATGATTCATCAAAATTACATACAATATAGTCTTAAAAAATTTAGGAATAAACAAAGACAAGCATATGAGAAAACAATAAAAGAATAAATTAAAAAATTTAATTCTGATTTTATTAATTCAGCTTTTGGAAATCAGTTTTTTGTTTATATTTATTGAAAATATGCCCTTCTGATGATGGTTCCTAAATTTTTTCAGTTGCTGAAATATTTTTTAAAATTACCTATAAACAAACATTGTTTTTAATTGAATTGCTCAATAGAATTTGGAGATTTTTTATCCAATATTGTCAATTTTATAGTCTAATATATCGAAGTTATTCCGGTTTTGGGATGAGATAAATGATATTTTTAAAATTTTAAGTAAAAATTTAATTTTTCATATGATGAGCTATAAATTGCTAAAATCTGAAAAATATTGTAGATAACAGGAAAATGTTAGTTAATTCTGTTAAAATGACCGAAAGTAAGCATATTTAAAATATCTTTCTATGGTAGAAATTAAATTTTTAATACTTTTTTTTCATTAACTCTAAAAAATTACTTAACACTTCAGTTTATATTTAAAAAAAATAGAAGAGCAGACATGCTAATCTGATATTATTTGAAACAAAAATAATTTTTTTGTTAATTGAAAAGAATGAATAAAGCTTGTTTCTTTGTTTTATTCTTTTTATTATAACTCTTTTTTTTGTTTATGTATAAATTGACTTATTAATATAATGAAAGAGATTTATATAAGTCAATATTAAACATTCAGTCTTTGTTTTATTAAATGTAATATTATAAATTTTTTATTTAATATTTTAATATTTTATTTAATATTCTATAGGATAATATGGGAAACTTAGTTTTAAATTAAGCCACTGTACTTACTTGCACTTTATGTACTAAATTCCATCTTTTCATGCTGTAACTTCCTTGTTCATTTGACTTTTTTTTTCATTTTCTTGTAAAGTCTCTCAATGGTTTCCTTTGTATATCTGTACATCTATACCTGCTTCTTTATGTGAACTTGTAGCTGTTTATTTATTCATTCAAGTTCTTTCATCTTGGCTTCATGTATACTGCAGTACATTTGTAAACATTTTAGCAGGGCCCTAAAAGCTAAAATTTTGTATGTCCATGGTTCATTTGAACTATTACTTATGAACAAGAGTGCATATGTTACTGGCGAAGTATGAAAAACAGACATTGTATAGAATGCCTGGCATTTTTAGGCAAAGTATGAAACGATTAACATTATATATACTTTCCCTAGGCATTGTATATAATATCTAAGCATTATATAGAATGACAGATGCTATTTAGACAAAGTATTAAATGAAAGTCATGAAATCAATATATGAAAATACCCTAAAGATGTTAAATTAATACTTATTTATGAAAATTAAAAGGAACTTTAAAAATGTGAATAATTTTGTCAAACAGGGTGCAAAATATAAACAGGATGCAAAATATATTTCTCTTTGTGCTTCTTTGATTGTGATATCATACTGTTGCCGCTTGTTGATGGATACGACAAAGTCTCCACTACTTGCAACAAATTTATTTGGATTATCACCTGAAGATTCTGCAAAGCGTTTATAGAGCTTTATGCCTTTGGCTTTAATTATAGCCTTACTTATCGGCATATTCTTCTGGTTCTGGTCTTCTATCCACAAGTACAGAGCCTTTTCTGTTTTCTCTATGTTCTTATCTCCTATTTGGGAAGTGTGCTTCACTGATAATGGAGTACCACTCTTTATGCTATGCCTAATTGCATCTTCCTTTTTCTTTATCAACCTAACTGTAGATTCATTTACAGCAAAAAGTCTACCTACTTCAGCATAACCCTTTTCCTCTAGCAACATATCAAGAACTTCCAGTTTCTTTGAAAGGGTTATTACCGATTTTGCACGCTTACAAATATGGGAAGTTGTCGATTTCTGACTAGCTATCCTTTTTCCAGACATGACGATGTATCCTAGCACTCAATAGAATTAAAAAATATACGGGCATAACTACCATGGGCATAACCGTAAAGTCCTGGATATCAAAACCAAAACTAAAGCATAGAGTCCCGGATGACAAAGCAAAAACTACAGTAATTCGGCAATTTTTTTTGAACTGTGCGTCTAAGGAGCTTGTGCTTAAATAAAGCTTTTTGTATTTCTAATAGAATAAATTGTGATATTAATATAAATAAATATTGTACCGTACTGCATACAGAAATTTTTATTAAAAAATTTATGGAAAAATTTCTCCCTCGAATGGGAAAAACCACGAATAAGCAAAGCATGAATGCCAAAAAGCTGTAAAAGAAAGTCGGCCGCGAATAAGCGAATCCGCGAATGTTGAGGCCCTACTGTATTTATTTATTTTTGAAAGAAGTAATGGATAGGACTGTATTCAAAATTTAGCCACTGTTAAAATAAAGGATAAAGTAAGAAGAATATATAATAATAATAAGTTAAAGAATCCTTCCAAAAGAAAATCTGACAATTCCTAGAAAAATTTTATTAATATAATGAAAAAAATAATTATTAATTTCAGTTTAATTCTAAAAAGTTTCCTCTAGGGATTATTTGGCTTTAATAGGACATTTGGTTATAATTTATTTATAAATTTTTTATATATCTAAAATATATTCTTAAATTATTGACTGATATTTGATTAGAAGACATATTTAAGATTGAAGAACTGCTTGTTTGTCAGTTTCTTGATTTGTGTGACTCATACATCAGAGCATAAAACAAAATATATATATATAAAATCACAACTGATTTAACTTTTGCATCTGCATCAAAGTAGACATAGTAATAACAAAAATTTACTATTTCAAAACAATCACAATTCATTTCACTTTTAATTATAATATAATGGAATACTGAATTTTAATCATATCATGCTTACTTTAATAAATATAAATTATCAAATTTTTAGCAATATACTCAGACTAAGATAGATTTAATATACTTTCACTTCTTACTAGAACTACTAATAAAACAGTCTTCAGCACTTATTTAAGTAAAAAAATTATAGTTTAATAACTATTAAAGATCTTTCGGCTTAATAAAGCCATCATCAGTAATAACACTTTTAAATAAGACGAATTGGAACAAATTAAATTCTTCGAATACAAGAACGGTAAATTAGAACATAGTATAATATTTAAAATAAAATTATAATACTAAATATAAAAATAATAAAAAATATATACATAAAAAATGCAAACATAAATAAAAATATACATATAAATTATGTAGTAGACCAGCATATATGGATAGTAACAGTAATGTTAAAAATTATTATAAAGTATCCCATACGGGTGGGATAGTTTCAGGGGGTTATCATTAATCACGTGACATTTTTTATGATATTGTTTTATAACTATAGCCTCAGCATACCTAATATATGCTAAATAATTACAAGATCATATTATTTTGGCATTTTGCCAATGTATGTCGATGTTATACTCATAAGCTGCCCTTGCAAGAGCAGTGTTCAGTTTAGCGGTTTTTATATCATATTTGTTTTCTGCCAGTCTAGTTTCTAATGAACGGATCGTGCTCCCAATATACATTTCATTACGATTGAAATCATTGTTAAATATAGGTATGACGTATATTCCTGCCTTCTCTATTGATGGTAACGGAGGTTTAACATTTCTTAAGTTGTTATACGTCGTATTCATTCTACTAAAAGGTAAAACCAAATTCTTATCATTTAAGGCTTTTTTTAATGATTGTATGGCGTTAGAGTACAGGACCGAGTGTAAGTACTTTTTATTAGGTTGTGTATTATACTGTAGATTATGCGATGTACTAGATGTGCAATTTATCGAGTTTAGGATCCCATATATAAACGAGGGAGTATATCCATGGATAGTAGCTTGGTTAAGAATGAGTTTGAATTCTTTTTCTTTAGAGAGCGCATCACTACAATGCATGAGCAACCGATTTAAAAGAAACCGGAAGGCTGCTATTTTATACTTAAATGGACCATCTTGGTATAAATAGGGGAGCATACGTATGTTTCTTATAGACATTCGTAATAAGATTATTATTATAGATATTAACCTGCACATCTAAAAAATGGACACTTGTATCCGATTGTTGTTCAGCAGATATACGCAATCCTAAGGTTTTATCATTAAAGAATTGTAACAAAGTGTCAGCTAGTATAAGATTGTCAGAAAATTATAAAGACATCGTCAATATATCTTATAAAACATCTTAAAAGTTATTTTTTAGAGAAGGCAATACCGATTGTTCTTTGTATCTGAGAATTAACTCAGCCATGACACCTGCCATCGGCCCCCCTCTAGGTGCGCCAACTACTTGTTTATAAAAAGTATCATTGAATCTAAAGTAAGAGTTATGCGCTATAAGATAGCAGAGATCCTGTAATACCTGTGGGGGAACATTTAAGTACTTGGTGTTCTCAAGGAGAAATCTGTACAGGAGTAAACAGGCAGGAGGTATATTTATCGATGGATAAAGCTGCGAGTAATCCGCCATAATATCATTCTGCTGAAAAGAATAAGCATTAAGTTTTTGCAAAAAATCCACTGATGATTGTGTGGTATAGCAATATCCCTTCATTTTATGCAAGCACCAATTTGTAAGTTTCTTTTCAAGAGGAGATTCAGATTTACTGTTACTATCCATATATGCTGGTCTACTACATAATTTATATGTATATTTTTATTTAGATCCCAGATAGAGATTTAACTTTTAGTTAAGTAACATAGTTTTCAGCAAACTTATGAAAAAATATGATAAAATAAAACTTTGATAATTTGTGCAAGTTGAGTATATCTAATTCGAAATGCTTTGGACTGAGCATGTTTTCAGATTTTGAATTTTTCTGGATTTTGGAATAATATATGATATGATGAAATTGAATAGAAGTGAGGAAAAAAATTCACTCAGAAATTTTTAACATTTTCAGCAATATATTAACAACAAAACAGAAAATAAGTACAGTAGACTCTCCTTAATCCAACACACATGGTTCTAGGCTTGTCAGATTTTAGAGATTTGTCAGATTATCAGATGTTCAATGAAAAAAAATGGAATTACACAAATGAATACACTCCATTTATTAAGTTTAAATTTGTTCTATTTTAGATATTTTTATAATAGCTGATTGCTGCACTTTTTAATTTTAGCACAATTGTGCTAAAATTATTTTCAGATGATTTTAATTCAGTTAAAATGTCTACATCATCATCAGCGTTTCAAACTCGGGACGTTTTTTTTTGTGCGGACCGCGTCGCATTATTTTTGTATATAATATAAATATAATTATGCCCAATACGACAATATAGGCCCTATCAATCATTATTTATAAACCAAATATCTGAAGCCAAATTCATTCCTAATGTGATAATTTAGTATTAAGCTGTAATTTTAAATAATTATAGGTTCCAAATAAACCTAATTAGGTTTATTTGGAATAAATTCCCTTGAGGTTTGTATTATATAATTATAAGTTGTCCTAGACTTATGACTGACTGCCTTGACTTACAACCACTTGTACTTATGATAGTGATATAATCAGTAAATTATTTGATTGGTCAAAGCAATTTCACAGGTCAAGTCCCTGATCTTGGTCTAATATATGGAAACCATCCTTTTAACTACTATCTCAAATAAATGGAGTCTTATAAGATCAGATCCATATTTATCTGTCAATCTTTGTCCCCCCAATTAAACTTTTGAACTAATTAGCAGATTTTCATTAAATTTGGTAGTAATGATCTGCCATTAAGGGACACCTCAACACAAGATCTTTTAATAACACAGGATAGAATTTCATTTTTATCAAAATTTTAATTTATATTATTGACAATAGATGGTGTTAAGTGTTAGCAATGTAGAGGGTAGCATATAGCTTATGTGATTTGATAATGTCATGCCAGAATTGTGATATCATTGTGATGTAATAGTAGATGACATCACCAAACCTGATAATTTGTGAGGTAACAGACATGTCATCACAATGATGTCATGTCATTGAGCTAATAATGTCATCATGACATCTGTACTGATTAAATCAACATTGATTGTAAAATTGGACACACAAAACGAATGGATTCAAAATATTAAACAACTTACTAAATATTTCTTCATTTTATCAGCTAAGTTTACAAATTCTGTTTAAGCTCAATGCCATATTATTTAATAAAGATTTATATTTAAGTCAAAAATTTAGAGAAATAATTAGAAAAACATATTTTGATTTCAACTTATATTTGGGAATGCTGGATTTAAGAAATTGGGAATTGAATAAATAAGATTCAGTCAAATGAGAATTGGACAAGTATGATTCAGGTAATAGGATTTGAGAAAATGAGAATCAAACAAATGACATTTGAGCAAGCATGACAATAGTTTTCCAAAGTTTCCTTATTCAGGTAATAGGATTTGAGAAAATGAGAATCAAACAAATGACATTTGAGCAAGCATGACATAACTCTGGCAAATAATAAAAGCTCACATACAGTAAGACCCTACTTAATGCTGCTCCGTTTAACACTGTTTCGATATAACTCTTTTTTTTTTTTTTTTCAAATTCTATATTTTTTATTGATTCACTTTGGCGAGGTTTTTCAAATCATTATATTCATATAAATCTGAAATCATACAAATTTGTTACTTTGATACATCTATGCCATCTTGCAGTGCATTTGGTATCAGTGCAAGGCATACAAAAGTCTGCTATGTTCAGAGTTCATATTTATGATTAGTCATCAAGAATAAGCATTTCTGAAGATAAGGAGCAAAAGGAACTTGCAATGGATTTCTGAAAACAAATTTAGCCACTGTTATGGAAATTATGGATCTGTTTATACAAAATGATCCAAATTTTGATAGAAGTTTAAAGGCAAGACAAAGTGTCATAGATGCGATGTCTGGCTATTGACAATTGCTTGCTGAATGATAAAGGAAAAGGTTAAACTACGTTAGATGACTTCTTAATGAAAAAACAAAGTGTCAAACGAAGAATCTTCCTCATCACCAATATAAATTGTTTACTCGAATATTTTTAATTTTCACGAATGATTTATGAATACAAATCGATATTAGCAATAAAAAAAATGTTTATAATTAATGTAACACAAGTTACCAATAGTAATCTGTAATACATGTTACAAAATAAAACAAAAAAAATGGTGTGTATATATCATTTAAATATTTTTTTTACTGTCCT
This sequence comes from Olivierus martensii, assembly GCA_000484575.1. Classification (NCBI taxonomy): domain Eukaryota; kingdom Metazoa; phylum Arthropoda; class Arachnida; order Scorpiones; family Buthidae; genus Olivierus; species Olivierus martensii. The sequence continues at coordinate 111,908 of AYEL01069084.1, forward strand.
ATTTCATCTATTCCCATTATTTACATGCTAAGATAACTCCATAATTAATAAATATACAAAAAAACTGCCCTGTTATTACTTCAAACTTATTCACTATTAGAAGCACTACACAGCAGGTACAAAAAACTAATTTTATTGCTAAATGCATTTAGCAATTAAATTAGTTTTTTGCACCTGCTGTGTAGTGCTTCTAATAGTGAATAAATGCTAAGATGACTTTGTTTAATGCTGTTTCATTTAGTGCTTAGTTTTTTTTGGAATGTATCCCCTGCATTAAACAGGGTCTTATTGTACTATAGTTACCCTCTGAATGAATCTTTTTTGTAATTTGAATGTAAATTCTTTAAGTTCTTTACTAATAAAGCTGAAGTAAAATTAGTAAATAGCTGTGTTAAGTAAGGTCTTTAACTTGATTACTGCCAACTGCTATGGAATGTACAAGTACAGTATGTGCTTACCAGATAATATTTATAATTAAACCTAATTGATATTCATAAATTAAAATTCATATATTTTTGATGAAATTTTTCACCTTTAATAAGTACAGTATATGTTTTATAATGATGATTTTGTTTTATATTTATATTATTATTATTTTCAGCAATTATTTGATTTTTTTCCGGCAAATGCTTATTAAATAAATGATTGTTTGCCTGTTAATAAGAAAATACATTTATGTTGAATAAAACAATTAATGAAGAAATTTAAATTGTATTATTATGATTTATAAAACCAAAGATTGAAAATTTTTATAAGTGAATTATTGCAATATAATTTCTTGAAAATTATTAAAAATTTATTGAAATTTTATAATTTTAAGCAATAAATAATATAATACAATGTTTTTTGTAAATTTCAGTAGTTTTTATCTGTATTTTTCAAAAATTTACAAATTTATATGAAAAACTGAGTTTAAAAATAGTTTCTATCAGACAAAAATAGTTATAATCTTAGTTGATTTGATCTAATTTATACACTAAATTATTTAATCAATATAAGACAATAAGAAGTAAAGTAGTTGAAACAAAAATTTCCCAGGAAATGATTTATGAGCAAGCTTAGTATGTCATGCCCATTTAAAAAGCAGAATATTGTCTACTTTAGTATTATTGTAATTTTTTTAAAAAATAGCAATGAAAATTAAAAAAATTGAAATTAATAAACAAAATAATATAACAAGATTACAAATGTTTTCTTTCTATCATTTTTTTTCAGTCTGCAATTCTTCATTATAGTTGAAAATTATCCTCTATGGGTTAAAAATATTAAAAATTAATTATGAATTAATACAATAAAAAATAGTATGATTATTCTTGATTATGACTCAAAAGATTTAAATCTATTCAGAATTAGAATCTCATTATTTAATTTATAAATTTTATACAATAGAATATTAGGTTTTAAAGATTGTTATGACATGATTTATTACGATAATAAATATAATGAAATTTATTTTTAGCTAATTGAAGATGGATATTCAAGTTAGAGAGATTAAAGTTCTTGACTCTGTTGAAGATATACAAGATAGAAGAGAACAGGTTCTTGATAGATATTCACAGTTTAAAGCTGCAGCTCGTTCAAAGAGAGACAAACTTGAAGATTCTCGTCGCTTCCAATATTTCAAGAGAGATGCTGATGAATTAGAATCTTGGATATATGAAAAACTTCAAGCAGCTTCAGATGAAAGTTATAAAGATCCCACAAATCTTCAAGCTAAAATTCAAAAACATCAAGCATTTGAAGCTGAAGTTGCAGCTCATAGCAATGCTATAGTTGCTTTAGATAACACTGGCTTAGAAATGATTAATCAAGGACATTTTGCATCTGAAATTATAAAAGTAAGTTAATATATTTTAATATAAACATTTGTGTAATAAAAATTGGATTAATTTTTACCCCTTTTATTTCATAACTTAGCATCGCCTTGACGAATTACATCGTTTGTGGAAACTGTTATTATCTCGATTGGCTGACAAAGGTTTAAAACTGCAACAAGCGCTTGTGCTTGTTCAGTTTTTGCGACAGTGTGATGAAGTAATGTTTTGGATAAATGACAAGGTATAAATTTTAAAAAGTTTTTTGCATAACTATAGTGAAATATAATTTAAGAATCACACAAAAATATTAATACAAGAAAAATATTTTGAATGGTTAGAAATTAGAACAGTGTAATTAAAAACATTTTATCTTTAGACATAGAGTATTAATCCAATAAAAGTACACTGTTAATAAACAATAAAAGCATTGTAATAAACAATATGAATAAAGCAATAAAGGCAGATTTTCAGAAATTAAATTCAATACAAAATAGACTGTTATGAACATTGTATTTTGTATTGAATTTCATTTCTGAAGAGGACTTTTTCAAGTTAAAAATGTTTGAATGTGTATATTATTAAATGTTTTTACCACATCATGCTTGTATTAGATTAGAATAGTTTATTGAATTCATTTTTAATTATACAAGCTTTTAATTTTCAGGAATGTTATCAATTCAAAAATTGTCTATTGCATGTAATCAGTCTTTAAAAGTGAACTTCAGGCACTTTTCTAGATACAGTCTATAAGGCAACACAGACAGATATACTAAGAAATAAAAATAAATGGAACTAAAAATAATGGTTTAAGTAAAATGACAAATTGGTTCTAACACCATGCAAAATTCTGTTTTACCATACTTTTTTGTTCATTCTATATTAAACTGGGCAGTCATCTGACTTCTTGCAATGTAAGAAAACTCTAAGAAAAATAAAGAGCTCTTTAGCATTAAGTGGATGTTTATAAAGATTTTTAGTTGTCAAGGCATCTTGTTGGTCTGTTGATGGTTCACTGCCTCAATAGTCATAAATCTACCTGTTAATAAAATCATACAAAAAACAAGCACTATTAGCAGAAACAATTTTTTATTCATATAAAACTTTTTTAATCTCTTTTACAGACATCCATAACTACAAGAATAATCAAATAAATGCTATAGAATATGTTAATTTGATTTCTTAATAAAATCATACAAAAAACAAGCACTATTATCAGAAACAATTTTTTATTCATATAAAACTTTTTTAATCTCTCTTACAGACATCCATAACTACAAGAATAATCAAATAAATGCTATAGAATATGTTAATTTGAAGAAATTTAAAATATAAAAATTAGTTAAGCATTAAAAAATTTTTTTTAAATAAATTTTTAAGAGAAGAGTGATAAAAGGGGGGAGAGAATTCATTCTTAATATTCATAAAAAATTTTATGTGAGTAAAAAGCTATTTCCTGCTTATAGTGTTTGTTCTTTGTATGATTTTATTATGAAAACAGGTAGATTTATGACTGTATATTGAAATGCTGAATAGTGATAGACTGACAAGATGCCGTGACACTAAAGAACTTTTATAAATGCCTATTTAAAGCTGAAGAACTTCTTAACTTTCCTTAGAGAATGTAAGATCAAATCAGTATTTTTGATGTCACTCCAAGAAAACACATACATACAATTATTAATACAGTAACTATATAAACTTACATAAAAGTTAATTCCATTTTATTAAACTGTTAAACTTGTTAAAGCATACAAAAGAAAAAACTAAAATAGATAATACTACTTGCTGCTTTGTGGCTTAGCTTTATATAGTAGATCTGCAGTCTTTATAATATAATACAATAGCAAGAGAGGAAAACATTTTAGAATTACAATAAACTATTTATAATTAAAAATATAATAATGTAATTATTATTATTATACAAGGTGTTCTGTAATAGTTCAGACAAAATCAATCTACAAATTTCTTGCATCAAAATAATGAAAGTTCTTATAAATATAGTTATAAAAAATATTACAGTTAAAAAAAATATAAACACTTTTATAGTTGTGCTTTTTCAAAGATCGTAAAGGAAATGTATTAATGAAATAAGTTTAAAAAAAAAAAAACAAAATTGACATCATAATTCAAGATGGAAAAACATAAGAAAATGTTAAAATACATTGTCAATTTTGTTTTTTAAATTTATTTGATGATAATTCCTGCCTTGCCAGGATAAAGCAGGATCAAATTTAGGTTATCACAACAGACTGATGTTTTATATTTTTTGATCTGTTTATTATTTTACATAAATTAATCTGATTACTTTTTGGTTGAAGAAAGGTTTTGGTTTTTCTTTTAAAAATCAAGAGGATTTATTTCATATAATGGAAGAGAAATGAATCTTGTATTATATTTCATCAATTTGTAATTAATTATCAAAAATGTGAATATCAGTGGTTAATCTATACTGTAACAGCAAAAGTGAAAAATTCCATAATTTGAAAAAATTTTTAAATATTTTATTATAACTGAGTAATCATATTTTACTAGGAAAGTAATAAATGTTGTAATAAACAGACTGATATTAATTAAATGAAGATTAAATTAAATTTTATAAAGAGTTTTCACATTTTAAAATAGGGTATTGTTTACTATTGCTTAGAAAAAATTATAAACAATTTTTGATACTAAAGGACAAAACTTGCTTTAAATTATAACAAACAACAGTGCCAAACATAAGAATAGACAATCTGAAAATTGTGTAGGAAACTCAGTGAATACAATTTTAAACAGAGCCATATGATGTATGTAGCTGGGCTGTAGATGGAATTTTTAAAAATTAGTATGCCATATTGGCTTAGGCACCAATGTAAGGTAATAAATATGAAATAATAATAAAAATGACAATATTTCAATGAATTCATGTAATTTTTTTTAATAATTATTTGTTGATTGAAGTTATATTGTATGTTATGTTACTTGTGGTTTTTTTAATCAATAAATTCTGAAAATTTCAACCAAATTTCTTCATTTGTGGCTCAGTTTGTTGAAGATTTGTTACTATCTAAAAATATTGATTATTTTGCTATTTTTGGCTAAAATTTCATATAAAAAAATTGTTTTTTGCTGATCTCATATATTTAATGAAAAGTTATGAAAGAAATAAAGTTAGAAAAAATACTTACATTGTTAGAAAGAGAACAAAAATTCAATAAATTTCTGAAAATGTCAAAAGATTTAAACAAAAATTAAGCAAGATTTCATAATTTTAATTTAATTTTTTTTTTTGCATATTAATTATGCTTAATTAAAAAAATAGCTAGCAACAAAAAGGTTAATAAATGCATTATGAAAATACAGGTAATTTGCTTTATATGATTTATTTAATTTGGATATGAAAATTACTTGTAAAGTAAAAACTCTTAAATAAAGAGAGAATTGTCTATAGAGTTTAAGCTTAGTTAAACTCAGCAATGCAATTTGATCACAATAAAATTAAGATACATATAATATATATATATATATAAATAATAAAATTATAAAAAATATTCAGAACCTGACTTGGAGATTATTTTTTAATAGGAATGGATGTAAATATCCATCCCTTGTAAATGCTGTTGTCCGCCCTCATTTATCATATTAAATAGGTACATACATATTATTTTTATATTTTTTAACTATTTATAATTTTAACTTTTTGTTAACATGTTTATTGGATGCAATCTGATAAATATAAATTTTGTTATAAGGTTTGCTAATCTGGAAATTTGCTAAAATTGGTTTCCAAAAAGGGTTTTATTTATGCGTTCCGTTTATTCAGACAATAGCGTATCAAGTACCAAAGCCCCTCCCCCCTTTTATTGTAACTGCGGCCCTCCATATCTCTAGTAAACACGGCTATGGCCCTAGGGTTTATTATAATTGGACAGCCCTGATCTAGATAATTAAAAAATTATCACTTTTACAGATTAATTATTTAAAAAATTCGGCAATAGACTTTTAGTTCTGTATAGAAATATTTTACAAAACTTTTAACAGTTGCCATCAAATAGTTTTTGTGATCTACTTGTTGATTTTTGCCACTTTTAAGTATTTTCATAAGATAAGTCAACCACTTTAGCTATTTTTTTCTGGAAAAGGAATTGTGAAAATTCTGTAGTTTGTATACTATTATTTGAAATGCTTTATTTTCTTTATCTTTAAAAATTCCAACTTTCTAATAATTGTCAGTTAAGAACTGTACATTATTTTACTTAGATAACGAAAGCGCGAAACCATCTTTAATCAAGTGAATCAAATGATCCACTTGATTAAAATGATTGAATTTGATATTTTATGTTAAACACCGTAGTACTTTATTAAAATTTAACTTTTAATATTGATAATTAAAACAGTAGATCGGTTATTATTTTATATATTTAGACTACTTCTTATCAGTTAAGGAAAAATCGTAATAAAATATTATCTCAAAGGTTAACGACTTAAATATCAAAAACTAAATAAATAAATGGAATAATTTGGGAATTGTAATATTAATTAAGATCTAAACAACTGAATAATAAGAGTGAAGTCATTCAAGTACGAGTGATTTGTCATTGCTCCAGTATGACAAATAAATCAAAGTATCATTCTCACCGAACTGTAGATCTGTTGAATGATTCTATTAGGAAAATATATCTGTAAATCTTATTATACATCTTCCAGAAGTTGAAAATATAAGAAAACATATAGCAAAATAATAATAATTTATTATCTAATATTGTATAGTGATTACTGTTAACTTTCACATCTACAAGAATTTTTTATAAAGCAAACAGTAAATAAAATAATTCTTTTATTAATTTTGTTTGTCTATTTTTTTATATGCTAATAAAACTTCTGAAAAATCTCTTGTGCATAAATAATTATTTTATAAATTGTAATATTCAGTTTAAATATGTGAGAAAGATGAAGTTATAATTCATTTTTGGCCCATTATATTCCAAAATAGAATGAGAGTTTATACGAATTACGTTTATCGTTTGCTCATTGTCCATCTGTCATCATGCTAAAGTGTATGTTATCAAATATGGAAAACACTCAAATAATTATGTCATTAAAATAACTAGAGAACCAAACCTGTCGAAAACGATCAATATTCAATCTATATCTTGCTGGACACCTATCAGAACAGTCTATCGTGTAAATATTATCCAATTCGGACCAAACCTGTCGAAAACGATCAAAATTCAATCGTATATCTTGCTGAACACCTATCATAACAGTCTATCGTGTAAATATTATCCAATTCTGACCAAACCTGTCGAAAACGATCAAAATTCAATCGTATATCTTGCTGGACACCTATCAGAACAGTCTATCATGTAAATATTATCCAATTCTGACCAAACCTGTCGAAAACGATCAAAATTCAATCGTATATTTTGCTAGACATCTATCAGAACAGTCTATCGTGTAAATATTATCCAATTCTGACCAAACCTGTCGAAAACGATCAAAATTCAATCGTATATCTTGCTGGACACCTATCAGAACAGTCTATCGTGTAAATATTATCCAATTCGGACCAAACCTGTCGAAAACGATCAAAATTCAATCGTATATTTTGCTAGACATCTATCAGAACAGTCTATCGTGTAAATATTATCCAATTCTGACCAAGCCTGTCGAAAACGATCAAAATTAAATCGTATATTTTGCTAGACATCTATCAGAACAGTCTATCGTGTAAATATTATCCAATTCTTGTCGGGATCCATTAATAAAGGGATGAAAAAGAAGGTCTATTGAGGCGTGATCGAGATGTCGGCTATTAAAAACCCAATTATTACTTCTAAGATATGTTAAAGCAAGTATATCAGAAGTTTCTTCATAAAATTATACCTTTTTTTGTCTCAGATCTTGTTCGATAAAGGAAGAAGAGCGAGAGCAGTGCAGTTCGATAGATTGGGATACATTCATACCGTGAAGGCAAGAAGAGAAATAATAGTATCAGCTGGAGCTATCAATTCTCCACAATTACTGATGTTATCAGGCATCGGTCCGAAAGAAGAATTGCTCAAACTGGGAGTAAGGAATTTATTTTATTAATTAATTAATTTTACAAATTTAGCACTGACCTAAAAAATAATAATAATAATTTATCGATGTAATTAGAGATACTTGACACGATTCTGTTCAACCGTTTCATAAATCACGATGACAATTAAAGAATTACTCATCACGAACTTTAATTATATTTTAAGAACTAAATGGTATCAAAACATAGTTAAACATTCTTTTATTTTTTTAGGTCAATATCAAACGTGATGTTTAAATATAGAGTGAAAGGATCTATAATAGTCTAATTCTTGATAAGATTTATGTAAATGTATCACGATATTAATTTAGAATATTTTCGTGTAGATTCCCGTCATTGCTGATTTACCTGTAGGATTAAATCTTCAGGATCATATATATCCTCAAGGAGTGCATTTTTTGATCGACCATCCCATATCGTTGACTGGAGATAAGTTAAGAACGTTTCGAAATTTCTTGAAATTTAGTATTGGTGGATTAGGTAAAAAATTTTATAAAAATTATCTTACTTTTATCGTAAATGCGGATTTTTAACGGTTAATGTCTATGCTAATAATTATGATATAAAAAAATTGCTTAATTATCATGTCATCCCATAAGTAATGTCGTTTTTAGCATTAAGTTTTGAAAGAATATAAAATATAAATCACTTGTTAATCCAATCAAATATATATTTTCCATTTAAATCAATAACACTCTTCTGACGTTGTGAAAATTTTAAAAATTGATGTTTAGACAAGTTGAGACCTGATTGAACAAGTACAAAAAAAACGTTATTTTTGGGATGGCCTGATATTATAGGGAAATTTTCAGAAGTTTGAACGTTCTCTATTTTTAAATGATTGAAAATAATGATGTGTGATCGAGATGTGCGATTGATGTGTGATCGAGGTTTCAGCGATTTGATATTTCTGTCAAGTCACAAAAATCGAATAATTAGTTCAAGATATGTTAAAAAGAAAAAGCATCTCAGAAATTTTCCTCCATTTTTAAATAGTTAAATCTCGAGAATTAAATGACGAAATGAAGATTATTTTTAATAATGGAATATCAAAACTGAATTTTATTAAAATCTAATAATTAATTAAAAGTTGACAGACAGACACACAGGAAATCAAATAGACCACATTGATTTTTATAAGCCTTTCTTTTCCTTAAAAAAATAGCCTGAAAAGTAACAATGAAAGAAAATAATAGCAAAATTTTAAAATATTTTAAGAAATTTTTGTTTCTCTGATCTTTATATCCTGATGATGATGATGATGATAAATATAGCCTATTTGTTATTCATTATTATGACATTATAAATTTTCATAATAAATTTGGTTTTTTAATGAAAAATTAATATTCTTTGTCTGAGTAATGAAAGTATAAAAATGTTACATCATTTCAGGTCCTTGGTCAGTATTGGGTGGAGTAGAAGGTTTAGGATTCATTAAAACTAAATATGCCAATCATAGCGACGACTTTCCTGATTTTGAGATTCACTTCACTTCAGGTGGTCCAAATTCCGACGGAGGACAAGCTTTCCGCCATATATTGGGTCTTAAGGATGAAGTAAAGTTCTTTGATAGCTCTCTCAGTTCGTTGTCTAAGTTAGATTTAAATAGTTTTCATACACTTACAGATATGGAAAAAGCTGTACGAGCCTTTTGCGTATCGTGATTCCTTTTCTCTACTCCCAGTCATGCTTCGTCCTAAAAGCAGGGGATTTATTAAACTTCGGTCATCAAATCCATATCTTCCTCCCATTATCCAGCCCAGATATTTAACTCATCCTTACGATGTTGCCACTATGGTTGATGGTAAGATTAATACTTCATATAAAAAAATGACTTATAAATCATTACTGTAACATAACTTTTTTATAGCTTTGAAAATTTGCATCGCTCTTTCTCTGTCTCCACCTTTTAAGAAGTTTGGAGCACGTCCATTTCCTGTACCATTTCCGGGATGCGAACATTATGAGATGTGGACGGATCCTTATTTGGCATGTGTGTCGCGTTCGTTCACAGTGACACTTTATCATCCTGTGGGAACGTGTAAGATGGGAGCACCTGATGATCCAACAGCTGTAGTAGATCCTCTTCTTAGGTAGGTCATAGAATCCATTACTAGCCAGAAGCATATATCATTCATTTTTCACTCGCTACTAATGAAACAAAGATTTACCTTAATTTCTAAGCATAAAATTAAAATTATCAATAGTAATTAAAGTTATGGCTACTTTAAAAATTCTTCAGATGATCATGATTGATGGATTGCGATGTACAGTTCTCGAGTTATCTTGTGGACCAACTGACAACAGAAGAGCAAAGTAAACACATGCAGACAATTTTTCGTAAAAAAAAAAAAAAAAAAAAAAACAAAAATTTACCTTAAACAGATATTTTAATCATCATAATAAATGCCCCCAGTTCTTACAACCTAGAGATAACTTAAAATGTATATAGTTATTTAGATAGAATGCTATACCAAGTGATAACTTTGATTACTACCTTCAAATATTTTAACAAAAATTTAATTTTAATAATTTCCTTAATTTTTTTTAACATACAGCAAAACATTTTTATTTTGTTAACTAATAATTAACATTAACGAAACATTAAATTTTGTTTTTCATCCAATCACATTATTTATAACATTAACCATATTAAGCATAATATACTAAACATAGTTGAAAGTGCTATTAAAAAATCATGTGACACCTACTGAGGTGATAATGTACAATATTTAATATTTAAAATCCATACAGTCACTATATTTATTTTTCAAATTTCGTTCGTACAATTTTTGTTTTGCTATTGAGATATATCAGATCATCCCATAAGTGACGTCATTAAATTTTGAAAAGATATAAAAGATAAATCACTTGTTAATTTAAGAATATATTCTCCATTTGAATCAAAATGTGAAAGCTTTATTCATGTTTAGACAAGCTGAGACACGTTTTAACAAATACAATATATAAAGAAACGACATTACTGTTGGGATGATCTGATATTATAAATGTAAATTTTTATTCTTATATTACTGGCATCTTATCTATTTAAGTAATAACTTCATATGCCTCACCACTTGTTGCTGATTTTAAAATTATTACACAGAATTTTCCCATTTAAAAATTATTGGGGAACATCATACACAAAAATTAATGTGATATTAACTTTTTTGTTTCTCTATAACTTTTTTATATTCTGACTAAAAATCCAGAATAAAATGGAATTTAACAGATTTCAGAAACTTCATAATGAATTTTTTTTAATTTAGTCAGTCAGTTTTTTTATAAATATGTTAACCATTTATATAACTTATGTGATTTGGAACACGTGGCCCTAATTGCAGTGAAATAATTCCATGAAAAAATAAAACGTGGAACAAGTTTCGATACACTTTCCTTTCATGATTTCCGGGAAAAGTGATTGACAGATTGTTGTTTCTCATGCGGAGCAGTAGTGAATAGAAGATAGAAAATAAAAAATGTAATAAAATTAAAATCATAATCGATACGATATCATTTTTAGCAAGTGGAAAGATTAAGGTGCCTCGAAAATACGAACAAACAATTTGGTTCGTTGAATAAAATAATATGAATTTCAGGTAACAATAATGCAAGAAGTCAGCAAGTCAGTGATCAGAACTTTCAAAGTGAAATGACCTTTCTTTTTTGGTCAGAGGAGTTTGGTCGTTTTTGATTATAGACAAATAAAATAATATGAATTTCAAGTAACAATAATGCAAGAAGTCAGCAAGTCAATGATCAGAACGTTCAAAGTGAAATGACCTTTCTTTTTTGGTCAGAGGAGTTTGGTCGTTTTTGATTATAGACTCAACAAACAATAGAGCAAAAACGTATCTTTTCAACTTAAAATATTATGGCCTCTGATTCTTTATAGTTCAATGTTGTTATCTGTAATTATACGTTACTGCGCTTTACGAAGCAGAACATTATTCATTCTCTCACATGGTACATAAATTTAAAATTATTAAAGATGTTATTATCTGAACTATGATTAAATTTTATTTTATATAGTTATTTTTTGCCCATTTTTCAACTAACATTTTCCAAAAATGACAAAGAATGTTTAAATATATTCTTCTGGAAGAAGAAAACGATTAACAAATAATTTTATCCTTTATTTTCATCTCTTTTGCCAAGAATTCGTCACCAGTTTGTACCATTCTGTTGGAAAAACCCTGTATAATAGAGAAATCCCTTTTTTTCAACTATTAATACTTTTCAGTTTTCTTATTCAATGTTTGCTTGTTTGGCTTTAGTCTGTCAATTTTTTTTTATTTTTATCATACAAAACTATTATTTTTTTCTTATTTAAATATAAAAATCTGCAATCTATTTTTGAAAAATTAGAATTTAAAAAAAAAGAATATCAAAATAACTTTGCATTATTTAATGATATTCTGATATAATTCATCGCTGAAAGGCTTTTTCTAGGCTATAATTCCTTAATCATAACTACTTCGATTACTAGTTTACCAATACTAGTAATCTTTACTAGTTTTGGTATTTGAAACTAGTAGATTTTAATGGTTTCAAATATCATTATTCATTAATCTGGTTTTATCTAAATCTCGAATTCAGCGCATATTCCGCTTACTTCCACGATTGGTGACTACTCTGACCTTAATTTAAAATTTATACGTTTTTCAACTCTGACCTTGATTTTTAGCCTTTGTCTCATCTTTAAATCCGAGCTAAGAATACCAGATTATTATTCAGTAAAAGAATACAGTTTAAATATTATGTTTTTGATTGAACACGATCTGATTTCATTTCTGTTTCAGAGTTAAAGGAGTTCATGGTTTAAGAGTGATCGATGCTTCTGTGATGCCAGAAATCGTTTCAGGAAACACAAATGCTCCTGTCATCATGATAGCTGAAAAAGCGTCAGATATGATTCGGAGCATGAAAAATTCACATGGAAGATGATAAAATAATCCAGGAATATCTTAAATAACGAACTAACTCTGCTCTGCAGATCCTGAGACAATATACAGTTCCGAGGATTAACATGGAGAAGGAAAATTGAAAGAATGATTATTTTCCTGTTTCCTTTATCAGTACGGGTCATCTTAATAAGTCATCACATAAACTTGTCATTTTTACTGAAACTTTTGTTTTAAATTATTGTAAATAAACTGTTGTGCCAATATAAGATTTCTTTCTCACTTTGATTCGCAAGTACAATGATTTTAAAATTATATAAAAAAGATCATATGTAGATACCTCAAGAATATATAATTAAAATTTATTCTTTAATAGAAATCCGTATAAAAGTATTGTATTCAATGTAGTGCAATGAGACATGGATCCTCTGACCTGATTGATAGCGCCGTTTCTATATAGCATGAAAATGGCGGAACTAAATAGAACGATGCATCATTAGTGATGATTTATTGTCAATAACGTGAAAAAAACCCTTTGATTGATTTTGACAAATACAGATACGAATCGAAATATTATATTGCTTCAAGTTATCATCAAATATATAAATTTATAAAGCATTAATAATACTCAAAAATTAATCAGACTCTGCGACTTTAACGTTATTGTAATCTAATTAAATCTAAAAGATTAATTTTCTGATTTAAAATTCCCAAAATTTTTTTCCATATTTTATTTTTATAAATAAATATTTAAATAAATTTATAATTACTTTAATCGTTAAATATAAATTATTTTAAAGGTGTTAATTAAGTATAAGACGCACATTGAAAGTTTTCTCGATTTATGATATATTCGAATAAAGTTTTATCATAAATCATTGCTTTAATTTTAAATCACATTTAATCCTTCCAAAATAAAATATTACAAATATTTTTTGGCAAATCGATACTAAATATTAAATCAGAAACAAGAAATTGATTCAGGTATTGATAAAAACCAAAACTACATAAAGTTTTTAGTGATATACAAAAATGTGCTATGATATCATTTGAAATAAGTGAGAAAAATATACGTTTTTTTATATTTTTCAGTGAACTTAGATGGATTTTCGATTCAGGTATATCCCATTATTATATAATGTAAATGATAACGTTTTTATTGAATAAAGCCAAGATATTAAGAACGAACTTTTTCTTTTTCTTTATTTTTGGTGGGACATACTGTACATTATTCATAATGTAATAATAGTAATAACTATAATATAAAGTCTGAGAAAGAATCAATAATATAACAACAACCGAATTTAAAAAATAATTTTTTTTTTAATTTCTCCCCATGTTATAGAAAATCTCATGCAAACTTTTGTAGCAGATACATCCAACAAGGGGATTATCAAGATTTAAAACATATTGCATATTATTCGAATTTAAAAACGTTTGGAATGGAATCTTAGCCTTCTATTCTTCTTTAAATGTCATTTTTGATCGTTCGGTTCATATGAAACTAAAGAAATACCAACAAATGGAGTGACTCTATTATTGATCGTGTCATTTACTAAAGAATAAGTGTAAGAATTTCTGATGAAATGTCCGACAAATGGGATTTTTTCGGTTTTAATTTTGTTCAAAAAATCATGTGAATCTAGTCATAGTCAGCAGATATATAAATAAATATATTATACAGAATATGTCTTTATTGATGATAATATAGAACAAGAAGGAAATGTACGCTCTAGCAACATAAGAAAATCGAAATATAACTTGTTTAGAAGTCTGAAAACCTAAATAACTACTAACATGACAATCTGTTTGACGTAACAAAAATAATCTTATAAAAAAATCTATATAAACTGACATCGAACAAAACCGTCATTGATGGAAGAACAGAATATAATTGTTAAAACTAGATATGATATTGGGAGTAAACTCGAATAAAAAGATAAATAATACGCGAAATATGGCGTGATACTTGCTGAGATTTTGTGAAAAGAATAAAGTTATTTATATTCTTTATATAAATTATATAGGATAGAATCAAATAATATGAAGTGAAACATTTCTTATTTATATTTCAATTCGGTTATATTGATTCCTGTATATTATTATTCCTTAAGTTGACTTGATAATTATAAAAATAATTTTAAATGTTTTCATTTATCGTATAGAAAATAATTAATTTTTGATGAATGGTCAAAGTGATCCAAATAACCTCTACTGAAAATAACTTGAAATAAATTTTAATTTTAATAATTAAATTTGGATTAATTTATTATTAAAATAACAATTTCATTTTTCTAAATATTTCCGCAAAGTTCGTCTTAGTATTTTTAGAAAAATGTGTAAGAATTCACTTTATCTAATAGACAATATCTCGACAGTAAGAATCTAACTGACATGTCCGCGGAGAGCGCGCGCGTTGCGTCGCGAACTACTCCAGTGCCGCATGAATAACTGTATCGATTTATATTATATACTATATTCTTTATATAAGTTATATAGGATAGAAACAAATAATATGAAGTGAAACATTTCTTATTTATATTTCAATTCGGTTATATTGATTCCTGTATATTATTATTCCTTAAGTTGACTTGATAATTATAAAAATAATTTTAAATGTTTTCATTTATCGTATAGAAAATAATTAATTTTTGATGAATGGTCAAAGTGATCCAAATAACCTCTACTGAAAATAACTTGAAATAAATTTTAATTTTAATAATTAAATTTGGATTAATTTATTATTAAAA
Source organism: Olivierus martensii (assembly GCA_000484575.1). Lineage (NCBI taxonomy): Eukaryota > Metazoa > Arthropoda > Arachnida > Scorpiones > Buthidae > Olivierus > Olivierus martensii. The sequence goes on from AYEL01069084.1 coordinate 127,440, forward strand.
TAACAATTTCATTTTTCTAAATATTTCCGCAAAGTTCGTCTTAGTATTTTTAGAAAAATGTGTAAGAAATCACTTTATCTAATTGACAGTATCTCGACAGTAAGAATCTAACTGACATGTTTGCGGAGAGCGCGCGCGTTGCGTCGCGAACTACTCCAGTGCCGCATGAATAACTGTATCGAAATTGATGGATTGTTTGCGGATGGGAAACACCGATGTAGCATGCGAACCGTATGACAGGAAATCGCCCTATTTAAGAAAGAGGCTCGCAAGGAGAAAGCAGAAACTAGAATATCTTCAGACCTGCTCCCTTAACACCAAAACATCATATAAAGATTAACTCCCACTAATAATTAACAGTGCGAATTGAATATTCCGTTGTATTAAAGATTGAATGTCACCATTTCATCATTCAGATAAAATATATTTAGGTTAAAAAATATATTTACATTAAAATATTTAGGTTCATGTTAACGTTAGCGACGCGAACTCGACGCACTTATTCGGCAAACAATTCCGCAGTTTAGAAGCGACTGCTCAGGCAGAGTTGGATGTAGTTCGCGACGCAACGCGCTCTCCGCGAGAGATTGTTGCGTCGCGATTGTTATCAATTGATTGGTAACAATCGCGAAGCAACAACTGCATGCAAATGCTAATAACAAACAAGAAAGTTATTGTATAATGCTTTATGGAATCTGCTATGATATTTTTCTCTTATTTTTATCTATGAATGTTTAATGAGTTATCATAAACGGCTAACCGATAGTTCATTTATAAATTTCATAAGTGATCTTCATACTGTACTTTGATTACCTTTGTAGTTCATTTGTTGTATTTTTTTCTTCTGTTTTTGCATATCGAAAAATATTTTCCTGATTCAATATTATATGTACGATATATATATATTTGCTATTTGTATGATTTTGAGGTATATTGCAATATATACAAAAAAATATTGATTCGTCTTTAAGTTAAAACTGAGAGAACAAGATATATAATAATATTTAGAATTCGAAAGATTGTCCAGATAATCAAAATCGAATCAAGATAGGGAAGATCTTAAAATGCAACAAGGAAAATAAGTAATCTTTCAAATTTTTATTGAGTTTATATATTGGAATCTGCACTAGCTGGAGATAGTTTAAGACTGAAATGGTATTAATATTCGGATGTTAGGATATGAATTAACAATAGATATCATGATCTAACAATGTCAAACTTTTTAACTATCCTAATAACTTACATTTTTTTTCTAGAAATAACCACAGTAATATAATAATAACTGAATTATTGGTTAAAATGGCCGTTTGGATAACTAATTCTCCAGTCACAAATGTTCTTTTAAATTTTTATGAGGTTCGTCCATTCCATAACGAAAAATCACTTAGCATCACTGACTATATATTTTCTGTGAGGTATTAAATTCACATCGCGTGTTGATAAATAAATATTGGGTAAATAAATTTATAACGCGAATAATATTCAATTCAAATTTTACATATCTCGCTATAACTACATTCTATCTTAAGATCAGTTGACGCAAATTCTTTGGTAATTTTAATCGAAATTATTTATATGCAGAATGAATTACAAAAAAAAAAAGAAAAACAAAAATTATTAAAATAAGAAAAATATTTTTTAGTCTAATGTCCGAATGAAAAGGTGGCATATAATATTATCATCATCTCTGCTTGTATGTCCGGCCATAATAACTTTTCAACTAATTAATGCTTGATGAGATTTGGTAGTGATGTTCTGCATTAAAGGATATCTCGACGTCGCAAAATTTAATCCTTTAGGATAATTTAGTCCTATAGGATACGTTTAGTTTTATCAAAATTTTATTTTATATTTTCGACAATACATTGTACCAACTGTTAGCAGTTAGCATCATCTATTGTCAATAATATAAGATCATACGGTTTCCTTCGCTGCTTAACCCTTAGCGCCATCTGTTTTCTATAATATAAAATAAAAATTATCAAATGTTTATCGAATATATATTTTACTTGTTAGCCTCTGGTCATTATGTTCCTAAATATATATGAAAAAAAGCATTTTATCTCTTGAGCACATCATCGTTTTTTTATGATCGTTTTGGTCATGTTTACGCGAAAACAAGAAAAACGAAACAAATGCTATCAGACATTTGATTTTAGCGTTTTGAAAACAACAGATATTGTACAGCATTTTCCGATCAACATAGCATATGATAATCAGAAAGCCAACAAAAGAAGCGATTGAGCAAAATCGATTGCATATCTCCACAAACGTTTTATCAACCTTACAGCGAACTATAAATTTCACGTATTTTGAGATATTGTTTTCTTGTGTGTTACCCTAATACGTGAACGTCGGAGATAACAGTCCATACTAAAATAGGAATATGTGAACATTTGAATAATTTAGACACATTCTCATTGAATTTGTAAATTATGTGAACTGATTAAAAACCAATATATCCGAGATAGCTTTCATAAAACAAACCTAAGACAATTTCTCGAATTTATGTCTCACATTGAAGGACACTGTCGTACGTGTTGCGATATTTATCGGATTAAGTCCGGATGCACTGTATTTCAAACCTACATAAAAAAAAATCCCTGATCAGCTTCGCTTAATAGTATGGAGTCTGAAAGTCGTCAGTAATCAACTAAACTTACATGTTTCAAAATGTAAAACGTTCGAAGATTTAATTTTGCCAACCAATTCTCGAATATTATAGAAGAAATTTCCAACACGCATTTTGTCATTTGAGTAAACTATCTGCATTGGTTGACGAATGGAAAAGGAAACGGAACAGAAGGTGCACAGGAAATACGCAAAATTCGATTCGTATAACGTCAAAAGCAAGTAATGCTGGCTGGCGTCATTAGAAAATTAGGCCCGACAATGTTTTCAACATTCATACGTAGTCAAGTGCGTGTAGTGTAGTGGTGATAACATCGACTTCACACGCAGAAGGTCCCAGCTTCGAAACCTGGCAAGCACAGAAATCTAGTTTTGTTTAATGTTCTTTTCACCGGCACGAAAATTCTCTTCAGTTTTTTTATTACTAATTTCTTGCAGAAATTTTTTCCGTTCTCTTCAATAATTGTTAAATCTCATAACAATTATTGAAGACCTCAACAGAATATCAAATCGTTTCTGTATTGAAGTGGCAATACGGAATATAAGTAGACGAAAATATCCATGCGTTGTAAAGTTAGTAACGGCTGAGAAGGGGGGGTCGTGATCGTTCTCCAGTGGCGCAACTGGTTAGCGCACGGTACGTATGAGCAGTACTTGTGAGTTATGCGGGAGGTTGTGAGTTAGAGCCTCACCTGCAGAAAGACTTTTTTTTGCTTGTGACTGTAAGGGAAATAAAGTTTCGTTTGGTTGTTAGGCTGTTTAAATTAATGATACGGCTGAAACCGCTTTTATTCTTTGAAAAATAATTGCATCGTTTTTACGCCGATTTAATTCATAAATTTTTGAGAAAGGCAAATAAAACTTTTATGATTAAATATGCGGTATTTCGTCAAGAAAAGAATGACAGAAACGCCGATAAATAGACTCTAGATAGAAAACTCATATTGAAATGAAGAATGGACGTTGTCATCGAGCGATTGCTCTTATTTATTAATATAATCAAGCATAAGAACGTTTAATTAACCTTTAATGACAGACAGAGAGATAAATTTAGCTAAAATCACATCCGACATTTCTGACTGATGCCAATCACTTCAGATATCCACCGAACCTAAACAAAATAACAGAATTAAGAGTATAAGTACCAATCCTACACTGACTGATACAATTCTGAAAGTAAGTGAAATATACTGCAAGACGAAATTTTATCATACCAATGAAATTAGCATTAAAGGAGATTCATTCTTATATGTAGATAGATCATCATTGGTATGATAAACAGAAAGTTGAACTTGGGAAAGTATCGTTGGTAGATAAAGGAAGAGAACATTCGCGAACTTCACGTTTAATGTACGCGGCTAATGTTATCTGTGATATACGTAGGTAGTAGACTCTAGCATTTCTTAAAATTTTAAGAGGGAAACTAACGATTTCGCTGGCACCATCGCTTAGTTGGTTAAAGCGCCTATAAAGAGGAGATCGTAAGTTTCAATCTCACCGCTGCCTCGCCCTACATTTTTCTTCACGTATCTCTGATTAATTTTTCGTTTCCGATAGAATTTTCCACATTACGTACGAGTCTCCACATAACCGAAAGGATAATATACAGATTATTTAAAATTATAAACGTAAACAGAGAAATTAATCGTAAAATAATTATATAAATTTTTCGGAGGTAATAGCTTAATGTTCACCACCTACCTAATTTACTGAGAATTTTCTTTAGATATAATCACATTCGTTTTTATTAAAACTACCGGCACGTCTCTTCTCCCAAACATGTTTTTAATAAATCTTTGATCAATTCTGTTATCCTTCATGCATTCTTTTGTGCTTGAATTATAACACCCTTAAGAAAATTTTCCTTAGATACAGTTTTTTTGATTTAAAATTATAAAAGGTGGCAATTTGTTTCCATTAGCGGTTATAAACAGTATTATAGTAATTTGTGATTGTTCTTATAATTAAAATATTACCAGATATGATGCGATTCTACACAGCTGCTATCAAACAGCAACTGCATTAAATCAGAAAAGTATGAACAGGAGAACCACCAAATAAACTGTTATCAATGGTTGTAATATTCTGCATAGAACATAAAACAAAAATCCAATCGTTGGGAAGTGGGAGATCTGGAGAAATAACATGTTAAAATATTTGCTTTGAATTTAAGCTGCACCCAAACTAAACACGTGTAACGTCTTCTTACTTAAGACGCAGACACCTGTTCCCCTGCGACAAGTAAAGATTGATGAACTATAAAGTAAATATTTGATAATACATTTCAATTTCTTCCTATCTTTACCAAAATTCGTGGTGAAATTTAATTGCGCCTTCAAAATTTCTTGTTTATTCAAAATAAAGAAACCGTATTTATTTTCAGACGTAAAATTAATCGTAAAATAATTATATAAATTTTTCGGAGGTAATAGCTTAATGTTCACCACCATGTGCAAATATGTAAAAAGTCGTGGGGAATAGGAAGCTATCGTTTTAAAAAATATTTATTTTCAGACTATTAGTTTTAGAATAATAAATTTTACAACAATTATTTAGAATATTGTGATATATTGTTAGGTGTAATTGTTAAGTGTATTACTGAATAAAATTGGCCATATAATCTTTTCCAACGCAGAAAAATGGTTTCCGTTTCGCTTTCGAAAATATAAAGTAAATAATTGAACTTTTCTGATTCCATACGTAATGTCGATTAGAAATTCGCTCGAACGCGATATATTTTGGAAAATGTAAATATGGTAGTGTCGCCATTTTTTAACTGGTGGGAACCAGTTAAAAAATGGCGACACTACCATATTTACATTTTCCATTAGAAATTCGCTCGAAATACGTTCGAGCGAATTTCTAATCGACATTACGTATGGAATCAGAAAAGTTCAATTATTTACATCTTAAAAATTTGAATAAAAAGTGCAACTTAAATTTGACGTAATACAGTATATATGAAGTAAATGCATATGAAATATATAATAAACAATATTTGAAACCATTGTCAAGATTACTCGAAAAATCTGATACGGCTCTCATTGATCCAAAAAGAAACTGATTGTGGCTCTCAACTATTTGAAATTCCTCCTAAATGGCTCATAGTGACATGAAGCTTGGCCACCCCACTATATGCAATCATTAATTTTTTGGTTCCATATATTGTGTGATATATTTTCAGTTTTCTATAGAAATTTTCATTATAAATAAACTTAATAAAAATTTCTTTATAGTATTAACAAAAATGAATTTCAAATTATTATTTTTCACAGAAATAAATTTTAATTAACAACAGTTTTTAGCAATGAATCTAAAACCAACCTTTGTGTGTTTGTAAATTGAATGATTTGAAATCTTTTTTCATTAAGGAGAAATTATTCATAATTATAATAAATATTTGTGTGTTTGGAAATTGAATGATTTGAAATCTTTTTTCATTAAGGAGAAATTATTCATAATTATAATAAATAATTAGTCAAATCATATTAAAGATCTAAAATGATCAGATCTATAATAAGTTCCACAATTCTGAGATCAAACTGATTATCTAATATTGAGAATCAAGCTACTATAGAAACAGAAGAAATCATTCTAGCAAGACTTTCTATAAGAAATGATTAAATGCCCTTATTTTCCACTAATTAATTTACTTCATCCATAAAGATATCAATGAATGACAAATAAGAACATAAATCACTTGATTAAGACAACTGATTTATATTTTTTTCAATTATGCACTTATTATAAAAAAATTGAGTGCTCTCATTTAATGCCAAAAATTTATGGTTATTTTATTAGTCTGTTTTTAATCTTTTCAATCTTCTTAGAAAGGATTTTAATAATTCTATCATTTTTGTTTTTCCAGATATTTGTTTTGCATAACTGTTATTCTTTTAACATGAATTGACTTACTAAAATTATGCCTGCTTATATTCTTAATATAATCAATAGTTCTATTATCAAAGCATAAAAGACAGTATTTTAAAAAAATAAACATTTTAATAGGTGAAGTATTTTCAGATAAATCCAATTTCAGCACCTTACAAAATCAGAGTCTATAGCTTTGTAAGGTGCTGAAGTTGGATTTATCTGAATGTACTTGACCTTTTAAAATGTTTATTTTTTTAAATACTGTTGTTTTATGTTTTTATGGTAGACTATTGAATTGATTTATTTTTACTTTTTATAACCTTTTTAAACATTTTTATAAATTGAAGGGTTTGGTGCAAGAACCAGTTAAGTCACAAAAAGCACATTTCAAGAATATGAATATGTATTTGGAATTACCTGGTTTTTGCATCAAATATATAAAATTTGACATATGACTTGTAAAAGAGGACGTAAATAACATGACAACAAAATATAAACCAAAATTGAATCATAAGTTATCACTGTGTTTTTATATATGATTCATACAATAACTCATTTTCAACCAAATTGGACTTAACTGGTTTTTGCACCAAACCATTCAACTGTTTTATTTTTCTTTAACAAAATTGTTGTTAAATGCAGATTTTTTCCTTCTAAAAAGTTGTTTAAATGCAGTGATATTGAGACAAATCTAAATTATTCCTATCTTAATAGATTGTTATATTAGATTGTAAATTTATTGTATTATCCATATTCAAACTATTTGCTCAAACTCTCTAATAACATCAAAGAAATATAAGCACTACAAGCAGTAGAGAAAATTTTAATAAATAGCATTTATTCAGGAACTAACGTTTTCAGCAGCTTTTGCCATCTTCAGGTTCCTATTTGAAAATAAACTTCAAATGTCAAACGGTCTTTACAGATACAGTTGTTTTTTGTTTATTTTTATTTTTAAATTTTCTGAAACTCTGAATTCTTTTGTAAAGATCATTTGACATTCAAAGTTTATTTTTGAATATGAACCTGAAGATGGCAAAAGCTGCCGAAAATGTTAGTTATTGCAATTTTCTCTACTGCGGAACTCTGAATTCTTTTGTAAAGATCGTTTGACATTCAAAGTTTATTTTTGAATGTGAACCTGAAGATGGCAAAAGCTGCCGAAAATGTTAGTTATTGCAATTTTCTCTACTGCATGAGTGCTTATATTTTTTGATGTTATTGTATTAACTATATTGTATACTAAATATCAATTTTAAGCAGAGAAAATGGAATGATGATGGTGATGATGATGATTATTTATCAATTAATATAATTATTATTTAATCTAATGTGATTTCTCTTCTAAATAATAATAATAATAATAATAATATATTATATTCTGAAATCTGTTTTCAGAAAGAAAATTGAATCAATAGGCAAAATGACACAGATGACCCAAGAAGAAATTATTACAAATACTAAAACTGTTATTCAGGGACTAGAAGCTCTGAAAAATGAACATTTATCTATTCTTAATGGTCTGCTTTCTTCTTTGAAAGCTGTTCAACAGGAAAAAGGTGATAGCAATTTAATGGAAGAGAAATCATCTCTCATTAAAAAGCATTTGGATTCTATTGAACTTGGCTTGGGAGAAGCTCAGGTAATTAAAATAATTCAGTTATTGATCATTATATTGATAACATAATTTCTAATATATGGTTTTTCTGGTATTAGAATTTCATAAAATATTGTTACTTTAGAAAATTTTAATTTAGCCTATAATTTTTATTGATATTATTTAAAATAATTCTTACACAATATAGTTTTGACAATTGTTATTAAAATCCATACAGTTAATTTTTGCAACTTTAGATTATATAGGATATTCTGCTTAAATTTGTAATAATTTCAATTGCCTGTGAAAAATTAATGACTCAAGATATAATGAAATAACTTGGTGAGCTTTCAGCTAAAACTTGTTTCATCTAAACAAATCACCACATCTCTACACTCCAGCAGATGTATGAACACATCAAAGCAGTAGCCTACCCCCTCCATGTTCATTGCAACATATCTTTAGCTATGTTGATGGTAGCTGTAATGATGTGCTGACAAAAATCTTCAAGATCTCTGATTTTGGTTGTATAAACCTTGGATTTCATATGATCTCAAAGGAAAATCTAAAAGATTGAAGTCAGATGAATTTGGAGACCATGCAACTGGTTTTTTTCCACCAATCCAGTGGCTAGGGAAAATCTGATCCAGAGTCTTACAAACTTCTCTCTGCCAGTGGAAGGAGTGCCATTTAATTGAAATTAGACATCAGGTCGCAGGTGTTAAATTTCAGGGAAGAACTGCTCAAACTTGTCATGATATATGCTGTCAGTAACAGTTATCTTGGAGAAGATTAAGGACCTTACAATTTCATTTTATGAGTGTATACTTCAAACATTGAGTTTAGGACTGTTCCAAGCATATTTAGCAATTGTGTGCATTTTCAGTGCCCCAAATGTTGATATTATGTTTTACCTTTCTTGATAAATGAAAGTTTTCTTCATTGGAGAGAAAAGTCATGGTCAGAAAATTGGAATTGGCTCCTAGACAGTTAAACACATCATTTGAATGTGTGCATTTTCAGTGCCCCAAATGTTGATATTATGTTTTGCCTTTCTTGATAAATGAAAGTTTTCTTCATTGAAGAGAAAAGTCATGGTCAGAAAATTGGAATTGGCTCCTAGACAGTTAAACACATCATTTGCAAATTGCACTTATGTAGGCTTATCATTTATCTGTAGCTCTTGGACTAATTGCATTTTATATGTATACAGTCCCAGCCAGTTGTGTACAATTCAGTGAATTATTGTTGTCCGAATTTGTTTATGAAATTCTTAAAGCTTTCACAATAAACATACCGTTTGTTGCATTCTTCTACCGATTTTTGTTTTCGTGATTTTTAATTTTTGTAATCAGAGAGTCCTTTGCTGGACACCCTGTACGAACACTTCTGTATACAATTAATACAGTTTAAATAATTATTTATAACACATACATGTCAACTGAAACGTTAAATCTCGATTTAAAAGTATATTTTTGTAATTATACTAGCTATATAAAATGCTGTATTTTTATGTTCTCTTTTTTTTTAATGTTTACTTTCTGAAAATTACAGATTTACAGCGATTTTATTTCAATTGGAAGAATTTCTCCTGCTGATCTAGATTTAGTCTATAAATTGAAGGTTTGTTGTCATTTGTTTAAATAAATCATAAAGGAAGTTTTGATGAATCATACATTTTATTTTTAGATACTGAATTTCATGAAAAGATTTGGAAGAATGCCTCTTGGGATCTCTATTGGTGGATATTTTTTCGTAAAGAAATCATTCTTCATTAAGGTTCATATACCATTAAATTTGTGGAATAGTTTCGTACAGAAATAATTATTATTCTAATTTTTTCATTTTTCAGATAGTTGAGTGTCTGTATTCTGTTTTTTCCACCCTTCTCCAACTCAGAAGTAAAACAAAACAAACTACGGTTAACTGTAAAAATATTACTCTTTTTGATTTCTCAAGATGATTGTTTCCTTACTTTCGTCGATATTCCTCTCATCTTTTGTATTAATAGTGTATTTAAAATTACATTTATAAATATGTATTTTCTATAAAAAAATAACTCTTCTGAAATAAAAGCAATTCAAAGAATATTTTTAAAAATTTCTGTAAAGCACTTTTATTATTCTCTTTTTTTTCAAATTACTGCAAGCAATTTCGGTAATTCGTCAGATGTTTTAATTTCAACGGAAATCTTTCTAAAATTTATATATGCAGATTTGTTAGATAAATTTAAAGATCTATATAAAGTTTGTAGTATGCTTGTAAAGATTTAATCTTGACCTATCTTATTATTTTTTATTAGTTCTTCTTTATTTTTAATTATTATTATTTGTAGTTTAAGAGTTAAGAGTTCTGTTTTTTTAAGTCCACTCTCTCGGAAGTTTGAGAGTACCAGGTATAGAACGAAAATTCCGGTTTTTTGATCGAACTCATTTGGCGACATCACGATTTCGATGATGACTCCACGAAATCCTGATGTCACTCATGGATGATGTCACGATTTCGATGGTGCTGTCATCCATTCTAAATTAGGGTGAGTTCAGAAAATGCTCTGGGAAATCTTTGTGGGACCGGAACGGTTGAGTTTAGATGTGATTCAACTACCGAGTGGAGACAGTCGAGTCAGGATTCTGACACCAGGTGTGATAATTTTTCGCACTCACACCAAATGCGGATTTTAGAATTTAAGGCCGAAAATTTTAATAATGCCGCGTGGATAAGTGGCAACTCCAGAGTTCAGACGCTGTTGGAAACACATAGAAATAAAGACGACTAATTTAAGTAATAGAAGCAAAAACATTTATTGATACTAAACTAAAATATCCAAAAATAACTTTCACAAATAATAACCCAGAAAATTACAAGAATGAACGTATACAAATTATTAATTCTGACACAAATACATTATTAAATCGAGAAAAACCAATGAAACCTTTCATATTATATTTATAACAACCTGTCCTAACCTTAAATAAATTTTTACGCGTATGTAAACGATAATTCTTGATAGAGAGTTGTTTCAAATATTCCTTTTTTCCTTCAAAACTTGGCTCTACAGATTTTTATGAAGAGTTCGACGAACAGTTATTTCGAGACTGAAGACACTTAGAGAGACATCCAGGCAAAACGACAGATACACCAAAAGTTTTTTGTACAGGATTGACTTCCAATTCTCCGAAGTGTAGTCCGTCCCTGCCCCTCCATGTCCCCACCAATCCCGACGGATGAGAGAAGGGGTTCGAATTAATTCCCGAATCCCATTCGCTCCGTCAGATGATGATTTCTTCCTGGGATTGGCGGCAGAACTGTCAAGATTTTATTTTTATGGCTTGTGGTTGTTGGGAGACCTGGTCAGCTTTGATCTCCTTACTATCAGTAATAAGAACTTTATTTTCTCTCTCGAGAAATTGTTTATAAACGGTTTTGTAATTCAACAGGATAAAATTCTTATTCAGACCAAAAAATTACTTAAAAATTCTAGTCTAAAGATTTTCCTGGTTTCGTTAGCTTTTCTTTGTTCTTTATACAAAAATATATAACTTTAAATAAGGAGATCTTTTAATCAAATTATAATCATACATTGATTTAATATTACTTTCTAAAGTTATATAACAAATACTTGATAATTGGGATATTCGTTTAATATATATATATTCTAGCATTAACAATTTAATATTCTAATAATTAACAGAGTATATAATTAGTAATATCTCATAATGTTATAAAAAGTAAAACACAAAAAAAAATATTTTTATACATATATATATCGACAAAGGAAGGAAACAATTGGCTTCGAAGAACGGTATCGGAAAATCGGTGACAGTAATATACCTGTGGTTGATGTGTGACTGTTTTTGTAAACATCTACACAATGTCGCCAAGACGAACAAGGTGCACAGGCTGTTAATTTTTTTAGACAAATATATAGAAAAGGGGATTTGGAATCTTACATCTCCGCTGAAGATGTTAAAGAAATACGTCACATCGCGAGAAAATGAGTGACTGAGTTATCAAAAAGATCATCATTGAAGAAAAACAAGAAGTGGATATCATCCTCTCTTTTCCAGGCAGCAGTATAATATAAAATTCTGTTTCATTTAATTCAAAATTTATAAAATTTTTATTCGGTTTGTAATTTTTCGATTAGAAAAATAAATCAACAGTATTTTCTGTTGCTGATTGTTTTTGAATTTAATAAAGCGCCATTTTTAATTGATTTTCTTAATTTTAGTTTTATTTATTTTATTTATTTACTCATTAAAAATTCTTTCATTAATTTTAATTTTTAACTTTTTCGAAATTCAGTATTTGTTTAATTACTTTTTACTTTTTTATTATTTTATTTGATTTAAATTTTATTATTTTACTATAAAGTACAGTTCTCACCACATTTCCTTTATCATTTTGCCTGGTCTGCTTCCCTATGACGTCACAAGCCGGGCCATCCGCTGATCTGCGATATCTTTTTTTATTTTCATTACCTAGATTGAATACTTCCTTTAAATTTCTGGGCGATCCCGTTATGGATTCAGGACAGTCATATGACGTCACAAGCCGGGCCATCCGCTGATCTGCGTCATCTTTTTTTACTTACAGTACCTAGATTGAATACTTCCTTTAAATTTCTGGGCGATCCCGTTATGGATTCAGGACAGTGATAGGTTGTAAAAGTGACCGGCGTCAAAATATATCCCTCGCGTGATTCGGCAGCATAATTCAAAGCTATCAACTAACAATAGATGTACGCTGTTCGCGATCAGCAACGTTTGATACCACTGAGTGAAAAGTGACCGAATTCAGAAAGGAAGCATACAGATAATTTATTATAGGAGAAAATAAAGAGCTGATAATAATTTAATAGGAAATAATAATTTATTATGAGAAATAAAACATAAGATTATTTTAAATGATACATATAAAAATTTCAGTTTTATCGAGTCATTATAGTAAGTAATGAAACATATTATTATAAAAATGAATGTAATACCTGCTACAGACACAAAAACATAAAGTACTTTACGTTAAGCATTAAAGGACTTTAACATAAAAGTACTTTAAGGTTGATTTCAGACACGTTTTTGGAATTTTCGTTAGTATTCGCCATCTAGTGGGAAATTTTATATCGTCGTAGGGGGAAAATCACGTAACTTCGTAAAAATAAGTCGTAGCTTATTTAAGTTGATTGCATTCGATTCGGAATGATAAAATACATCTAAAATCGTTTAAAATATCCTATTATCTATAAAAGTTTTGCAGAAAATCATAAAAAAAACATGATTCTGAGTCCCAAATTTGGAGTCCTATAACTTGAGGATGGAATTTCTGCCCCACATGGAATCTTCACCAATAAACTCAGGAGTGTTTAATTAGGGGATAAGGTAAAGGGGAGGTCGAAATTCCGCTGGGATTTTTTCTCCTGTCGTACCAAAAACTTTGATTACATTAAACTATAAGATAACCGATCTACAATATCGTTGTATATTAATCTAGGGAAACTTACCATCAAGTTCAAATTTTGTGCCTATTGCAGCCTAATGACACTTTATTCTTGTTTATTTTAAAGAAAGTTGTATTTTCGGAATTCTAAATAGTATTTCTAAGTTTCTCCTACGTTTACAACATGCTTCTACTATTTTGTCTAAACTACGACAGAAAAAAAGAGTTAATTAAGAAGAAAAACATTAAAATTATAAATCATTACTTTTCTTAAGATTCGTATAATCTATCTGACTTAAAACACGAAAGAAATTAATAAAATAAGAGCTTTTTATTATTCATAGCATTAAATGCGCAGAACCTAAAAGTCTTGAACCGAAAATTTTTCTTGGTCTGCGCAACGCCATCTTAGCTATTGTTACTAAAGGTACTTTATGCCTCTAAAGTACTTTAAGAGACATTCGTTAACTTAAAGTACTTTAACTCTTAACGTAATTTAATATTTCGTGTCTGGAAAGCATTATTCCGTTAAATTCGACCTTAAAGTACTTTAAGCGGTCTAGTCTGTAACAGGTATTAATTGTTTTAATTCAGTAGAACAAAACACACGGAAACTAATTTTAAATTTTTAAAACCTATGACAAAACTTTCTTGTTACATAATAGAAACTAACAAGTTCTAGCATTAAAAATATCGGATAAAATGCTAAGACTTTTAAAAGCAGGCTATCAGCATTCTACACTAAATGGAATACTAGGAAGTATCTTGCAATAAATGTATTAGTCATTATTGATGAGCAAACATTTATAATAAAGAATTTTTATAACACGAATATTTATAGCACAAATCTTCTCGTAACATTGTAAATAAATTAAGATTCAAGCCATATATACTAGATATAGTTTCTTTAAGATATTAATGATTAATGATGCATATCACATAAAATTTTCATTAATAATTTTAATGAGTATTTACTTTATGCATAAAAGGATCATTTTGCATTAAAGATCATTAAATAAAATCGATAAAAATGATAGTACGCAATCTTACATAAAATAATACATGTACTTATCATTTCGCTTCAGAAGCACACAAATCTACAGCCTATTTGTTTGGAAAAATCAGAATACAGTAGTTACTAACAAAAAATAAAGATAATTTGAAATTACAGAAAATAAATTCAATAGTAGCTGAAATTTAATACTCTGGCATCTAGCAGAACAAGATTAATCTACAAGATCGAGATATTTTTGGCTTATATCCTAGTCCAACTTGGAATTTCATATTGCCCGAATGCAGATTATTGCTGTTGTGAACTACTCAATAATACATAGTACACCTTGAATTTCTTCAATATGTAATATCTTTGAAAGTGAGTGAAATTTGAATAAAAGTACTGCATATTGAAACATAATTGATATGTGTTTACGTATTTTTACTCATAACGACTATCCGACAAATTCTCAAATCCAAAACTCTTAAAAGACTTGATTGGTACCACATATTTTCGAAAGTTTATAACATTGAGATTATATTTTAATTCAGAGTCATGACATCATTTCAACAAATGGTTTTCGATTCTCCAAAAGAAAGCATTATCTTTCATTCAACTTGTCATTTAAATCCGTTAATTTCAGTAGGAAAGTTTTTTGGAATACAAATTATAATACCTTGTAATTGCCATATTAGAACTCAGGATTCTTCATTGAAAAAGTTCTATTCTCTATACGCTTTGATTATTGAGATATTACTATGGTTAACTGTTCTTAGATTAACCATTAATCTGTTTAATGAGGAAATATTTTGCGGTGGTTGGAGTTCTGTTTTCCAAGAAAATAAGGTTATCTTTAAAATAATTATGGTTATGTTTTCGTTTTATATCGCATTACAGTGTTCCTATGTGAAAAGAAATAAATATTACTGGATAAACAACAAAATTAGATATTCCGGAGAAATACTCGTATGGAGAAAAATAGAGAAGTTTCAAAATAAAACATTTATTCTTTTCTTTTTAATTAATTTATTGGTATCGTTTCTATGTGACTTACTTCTTTATCCTGGAGTGCATAGTAAAACTAATTCAGAAATCTTGACTGTTTTCTGTTTAATAAATTACAGAATTGTATTTATTATAAGTGTTGGACAAATTATATATGTATTAACATTAGCCGTATCAATAGCATATTTGATGTACTACAGATTACGTTATCTGGAAAAACAAATATTTTTCATTCACAAAGACATGATGGATTTGAATTTAAACATAGATGATGTGATTGATAGACACACAGATATATGGGAATTATTTCAGGATATTAATCAAATGTGGAGTAATTTCTTTCCCATTATATATTTATTCTTCACACACTTCACCGGCATATTTCTGTACATGATTTTCTTTCTCTCTATGAGTGTCATGATGAAAATTATATTTACGTCTTTAACTGCGATTCTTATAATAGGATGCATCGTCGTTGCCTATTACCTTTCTGTTTTAACTTCTGCAGTGAGTATTTTATGACTCTTAATATTTAGTAATCTGGCAGGGATGGTGACTAAGATCAAGTTTTTCTAAAATTTCCCATTAAAGAAAGTTTAGAAATTCAATTTTTTGCATTAAACAGATTAATTAATTAACATTAATTCCAAATCCATTTTTTTCGTGATCACTATGTTGAATTTTTAAAAAATCGATCAAATTTGCTCAAATTTTATTATGCAGAAATTTTGAATTTTGAATGCTTTGCTATTTTTATATGATTAAAGAGTTGAAGATTTATAGTATTTTATTATTTTACACAATTTAAATATTTATTTCATTTTATACATATTTATTCGTATTACTTTTGAAAGTCAACGAAATATGACTCCCATTAATAATCTCAGCACTGCTTAGTTAAGTTAGGTTAGGCTAGGTTAGGCCGCCATATCACACGAGAGATATACTGTATCTGACAGCGGCCACTTATAGAGCCCATCACAGGCTGGCCAACACCCATGATGAGATCAACCAGATGGTTGAAGATGAGGTTCAACGGGCCGGGCCGGGAACCCTCCTGAAAAATTGGAGGAGTAGGATCCTCTAGGATGGTAAAATTAACAGGATGGTCAAAGGATGGGATTCAACGGGTCATGTCCGGACACCTCCTGAAAAACTGGAAGTATGGGATTCGAATTTGAACCCGGATCATCCAATGTGATAAGCCACAGCTTCACCACTTGGCCATCCATCCGACCATAATTGCTAATAAGTTTTATGAAAGGCTGTAGCCGGGTAAGCATTGGAAAGTAGCCTTTACATCTATTTGGCTGATTTTTTAGAGGTTGCGTTCTGGGTAACATTTACTTTTGCCAAATATTAACGTCGAAATACCGATGGTTCCCCAGAAAAAACAGATTTTCGAATTTTGGAAAATAATTTTTTTCTCGGGAACCGTTGTTGCAAAATACATGAAATTAGGTTATGGTATAGAGGTACATAGGATCTATAACTGGTAATTTTTTCGTGATTCTCACTCTACAGGAAATATGGAAAATAACAAAAAAAAGTTTAAAAAATAAAAAAAATATCCTGTCTTAGGAGGGCAATCACCATTTTTTCGTCAAATATTCCTCATATCCTCCCCTATAATATATATTAATTTCAAAATTTTCCGATTGGTATAATATATTCATATTTGTAATGTTTTACATTCACAGCGAATTTTTCTCGAAACTTGAAACGTCGGTTCTTGGCATCGAGCCAACGCTGATAGATTAGAATTTCTTTCTGTCGTCACGTGGTTTAGATGTTCTACGAAAAGGCTTCGGGATTTTTAATTCGAGCAGCTGGCAAAAATAGAAATTAATAAAGAGATTAAGCACATGATTATTTGAACAATCTGATTACGCATGACAAATGAGACTATAAAAATTCTGTTTTTTTTCCCCAAACCAAGAGAAGGAATGAACAGACCGACAAGGCCTAAAACAAATTTTTTAGAGGAATGGGATATATACAGTCGAATACGTTTATAGCGAAACGAATGGGAAGGGGAAATTTTCCCGTTATAACCGACGTGAAAAGAAAAATTTTTAAAAAGTTGGGGACATTTCCCAAAGTTAGTTCATGAGCCTATGACGTTATTCTTCGAAAAAAATCGATATTTTAAAGGTTTTCTTCGAAAATATAATTAAAAAATAAAATTCGTCGAACCTCAATTTCCTCAAATTGCATACAGTATAATTTTGTAACTGTTTTGTATATAACTATTTTTTGTAACATTTAGTAACTGTTGTTTTTAATAATAAAAACTATATACTAACTTTTGTATATCTCCACCGGCTGTGGGCCCACCGGGGAGATGAAACCAAATCCCACAGGCCTGGTTCCCATTGGGGGTGGGGCCCCCCGCGGGCCCACCTGTAGAGTGGGGCTGTCGGGGGCACGGCGCTGGTGGGGTGCAGCCTCCACGGGCCCCTGTGCAATTACTACACATTTGAACTAATGCTTAATAAAATATATAGTAAATAAATTTTCAAGATAAGCTATTATAATACAATATGCTGTTATAGAAAGTATTATAAGATTAGATCACAACAGTATATTTCCGCTCATTTATATGAGTGGGGAATTTCTAGTAATAATTATTTTTTAAATCAAATCAAGGAAGATAAGTTTACCTATTTTTTAAATAAAATATTACAGTTTTAAAAAATTGATATCAGAGATTATAGTAAAATTAAATTATAATTTTATATATAGTTGTAGTGATGGCCAAAATTATTTTATTGTAAAAAATATAATTTTTGCCATCGCTATTTGGTTGTATCTGCATAAAGTTCTGTAAAGACAACTTATATCATTTTATGTTGAATAGGCAATAAAAAATTATTTGATTTTTTATAGTTGTAGAAAGAAAGATACCATCCATACACTGACGGAAATCATATTTAGTGATATTTTATTTTATTATGTTAATGCTTTTTCAGTATAAAAAGACACCATAAAACTTATTTCTTATCATATTCAGTGATATTTTATTTTATTATGTTAATGCTTTTTCAGTATAAAAAGACACCATAAAACTAATTTAATGTTGTAAACACATAAATTAAATATAAAAACATCTTATATTTTATAGATTTTTCAACATTTAGGATATGTAAAATAAATTTATCAAAACCTTTATTTGTCTTAATATTCTTTTCACAAAGTTTTCCTATAATATAGTAACTCTAATTCCATACAATGGGTGATCAGTTAATGAAGATAATCTGTTTTAAGATAATGTTCATTAACCAATCATCGATTTACCATAGGTTTTTATGGGAATTTGATTAATTCATTCTGAAGACCCCCAAAAAAATAAATAAAAAATTATATAATTTCTTACTACGTTTATTTATATGTAATAACTATAATATATACTTACATAGTCTTGCATTTTAATCTATTATGCTTATTTTCCATTAAAGAATCTGTCCAATGTCGATTGCTTTTCTCTCTTCTTCAGGATTTTCTTGGAAGTGATTAATAGCATTGTCGTCGTACAGATCCCAAGCCTATTGACCTCATCCTGGTATGGGTGCATTCTAAGACCAAAATGTTGTAAAATCTCTCTCTTACCTTCTTTAATAAATCTTTGATTTGTTTTAAGTTGTCTCTGAGTTCATTTTAATCGGTAAAAAATACTGTTCTCCCATCCTTACCTGTATCTCCACGAACATGCAAGGACTAAGCCTGTCATTCCATTAGGTTAGTTAAGCCGTCATATTCACATGAGATATTTTTATCTGGCAGTGGCTATTTATAGAGCTCATCACAGGCTGGCCAATATCTATGATGGGGTCAACCAAATGGTTGAAGGATGAGGTTCAACAGGCCGAGCCTGGACCCCTCCTGAAAAATTGGAGGAGTGAGACCTGGATCCTCTGGGATGGTATGCCACAGCTTTACCACATGGCCATCTGGCTGACCTGTCATTCTGTCAGTCCCGGGTCCCACAGTTTGTTCTGTGAAATGTTTGTTATCCGAACATAAAAATCTTTCACGAAAGTGTTCATTATCCGAACAGTTTATATTATCTAAATATTAAAATGTAAACCTATGTATAATTAATTCAGAGATTTATTTATTTTTACGGGGAGTATGAACCAAACAAGAAAGCATTTTCGGGGAGTGAAAACTAAATATGGAACAGCCTAACTTATGGCTCTTACCGGTGAGGGCACGAGCATCGAATTCGTGCTACCATAGCGGTCTATGAGAGTCGGATATCTGTGTAACCTAATCTGTGGGGATATATACAGTCGAATACGTTCATAATGAAACGAATAGGACGGGAAAATTTTTCCGTTATAACTGACGTGAAAAGAAAAATTTTTTAAAAGTTGGGGACCCAGTTAGTTCATGACGTTATTCTTCGGAAAAAATCGATATTTTAAAAGTTTTCTTCGAAAATATAATTAAAAAATAAAATTCGTCGAACTTCAATTTCCTCAAATTGCATATAGTATATTTTTTTGTAACTGTTTTGTATATAACTATTTTTTAGTAACTGTTGGTTTTTAATAATAAAAACTATATACTAACTTTTGTACCTCGCGATATATAATAGACACAGATGAGGATTATTTCAGAAAAAATGATGAATCAAGTACAAAACATTTTATTTTTTGACCCTTTTCGTTGTTTCAATAAAGATGCGGACATAATACTGTACTTAACTATAATAATTTTTCATTATTTCCCCCATTTTCTTTGCAGTGAGAATAACAAAAAATTACCAGTTATAAATCTTTAGTATTCTATAACAGAATTAAATTCTCAAGTTTTCGTAACGCGGTTTAACGCAGACATCATTTTAAAATTCCGAAGCCTATTCGTAGAGCATCTAAACCATGTGACGACAGAAAGAAATTCTAATTTATCAGCGTTGGCTCGATGCCAAGAACCGATGTTTTCAAGTTTCGAGAAAAATTCGCTGTGAATGTAAAATATATTGAATGTCGTCGTGGTCGGGTATCCATTTTGTTCTTTTGTTCATGATATATCTGTATGAAGATTTTCTTATTTTGTTGTAAAAAATACTGTTCTCCCATCCTTACCTGTATCTCCACGAACATGCAAGGACTAAGCCTGTCATTCCATTAGGTTAGTTAAGCCGTCATATTCACATGAGATATTTTTATCTGGCAGTGGCTATTTATAGAGCTCATCACAGGCTGGCCAATATCCATGATGGGGTCAACCAAATGGTTGAAGGATGAGGTTCAACAGGCCGAGCCTGGACCCCTCCTGAAAAATTGGAGGAGTGAGACCTGGATCCTCTGGGATGGTAAGCCACAGCTTTACCACATGGCCATCTGGCTGACCTGTCATTCTGTCAGTCCCGGGTCCCACAGTTTGTTCTGTGAAATGTTTGTTATCCGAACATAAAAATCTTTCACGAAAGTGTTCATTATCCGAACAGTTCATTAACCAATCATCCACTATATTTTAGATGAATTTTCAAAATGTCAAATCAAAATTCAGTTAATATTTATATACTGATAATTCAGCTCAGAATTATTATTATATTCAAGTTATTCTGCACCTGAAGTTTTTATAATTTGTATGATATCTTCATACAAATTATAAAAACTTCATGTGCAGAATAACTATTAAGTGAAAAAGATTCGTTTAACTTGGATACCTTGCTGTTACATATACAACATATATGTAACATACAAGTAGCCTCATTATAATGGAGAAGAGCTATAACATTATTTCTGTATTATATTCTGTTTCTCCCTATAGTACTATTGCAATAACTTGTTATAATGTTCTTTTACAGATATGATTGCAGGATAAATTTTTAATAATGTAAACAAAATGAATATGAATAATGATTTTGAATTGAATGTAGGAGAGTTCTTTGTTGGCAGTGGTTCTGATTAGATATGGATGCACTATTATCTTAAAATATTTCTGCTTTTTAAACTGCAACATAAAATAGCCTTGTGATTACTTATTGTATGAGTTTTGTGTATGATTACGAGTCATCATTCAGTACAGTCTCAAGCTGCATTCAGATAGTGGTTAAGAAGTGTAAATAAATATTTATATCACTTGTGATGTTGAAAGTTGTTTCTTTCACTTGGCAACAAACAGCTATGAAGAAACAATATATACACAGAATCAATATTTTATCAGGAGCCACACATTGTTGCAATAATAAAACACCCATATACAGACTTTATGTTTTTGATTCTTTTCAAAATGGAAAAATATTTCCGATTGACTTCAGACTATTTTAGTTTCTTAAAATGCTCGTAATGAAATTGCATCATCAGAGCTTTTATTTTCACTTTATTTCGAAAATATATCTCTATTTTAGTATTTAATGTAGCAATGACAAAAATACACATGTAGAATATTTTATATTTAATTTTTACTGGCATTTGGGTATGGGTCATTATTGCTTTTTACTAATTATATTTGCATAAAATAGCTATCACAAAATGCATTCATCCAAACATATCTTATGGAAATATTACATTTACTTAGCACTGATTTAAGTGAATTGACACTTTCTTTTTCTGGAATAAATTATTGGCAATGAGCAGATTCTTGTTTACAGAATTAAATATACTAATTTTTTCCAGTCACAGTTTTAAATCATTATTATTTTTGATCTAAGCAAATTATAGGAATACCATATGGTGAACCTATGGTATGCTGAAAAATTTTTTGGACATACAAAACTTGGAGAATCAGTTTACTGTATATTTCAGATTAGATTAATTGGGATTAATCTGCAACCCAGAAATTATATTTAATTATCAATGTTTTATCTTAGATGTAACATCTGAAAGATTTTTAAATGACCCAGATTCGTTCATTTATTATATTTCAGATCACTGGAAATCAAATTAAAATTACAAATATTGCAAATAATTTCTTGCTACAGATAAATCATAGTACACTTGAATACATATAGATGTGCAATTTATTTATTTTTTAATATTAAATTCACATTGTTCATAATTCTGATTTTTTTTAATAATCTGTGGATTATCCAAGAAATCGGTTATCCAGGGGAATTAATAGCCTGACTATCGTGGTTAAATGGCAGTTTACCGTATTATTTAAAATTCAGACTGATACAGGAGGAATAGTTTTTACAGAAATTTGCCAATTTTCACATGCATCTTTAAAAATGTTTGCCACTTCTGTTATAGAATATTTACTACAGTTTAACTATTTTATCAAATAATTTTTCAATAGCTTTATTTATTTATTTTCTTTCAATACAAAAAAGTTCTTCACATTCATAAATATGACACATAAAAAAGTTGCTTATTTATTTATAGATTGCACCTAATGTTTGGGGTCATGTTGAAGTTTCATCACAAGGATCAGGGCTTTCTATTTTGCAGCTGGATGTGAGTTATAATGTAGATCGTGATTTCTTAATGTTGCCTTCACCAGTTCCTGCATTTGATTTAAAAATAAGAGAACAATATCATGGAAGAAATAAATCACATATGAATATTGAGTGTTGTGCTAAGTAAGAAAAATGTCAATATAATTTGTTCACTAATCATAAGTTCAATATAATTTGTTCTATAAACATTAAAAATAAATAATAAGTGCATGAAAACACATTTTAGGTGGTTATTAACAACAGAGAGCCCAACAAGTGGAGTTGCAGTTATAGAAATCTTACTTCCTACAGGATATGATGTATACAGACCAACTTTAGACAATTACGTAAGGAGCCAAGCAGTGCCACATTTGAAAAGAGCAAGAGTTCTCCCAAAAACAGCAGTTTTCATGTTTGATTATGTAAGTAGATCTTATGATGAGCTAAGCATTTAGAATAAGATAAAAGCAATTCATTAATTACAGCTGGAGAATGAATGGACGTGTGTGAATTTTACAATTGAAAGATGGTTCCCAGTGGCAAATCTGACTCGCTACTTAAAAGCAAAAGTTTACGATTATTATGCACCAGGTTAGTAACATTAAGATTAGCTATCCAAGCTTTTTGTTATTTTAATTGATATTATTTAAATATTTTTCATTCCAGAATACAGTCAAGAAGTAATATTTGAAGATTACAGCCTTTACGTATTGAGCATTTGTGAAGTATGTGGCTCCTATCAGTGTCCTTATTGTCCCTATTTCAGCACTGCTATTACATTAACCTTCAGTTGGGGGACATTATTATGCACTGCCATTGTGCATCTCTTATTTCATAAATATTCATCATGATATGATGCTTAAAAGTATTAATCAAGATAATAAAGCTTTCCAGTGTCCAAATGTCTCATCTGCCTAGACAAAGCCATTTTGTAATTGTATATATTACATATTGTGTACATACAATAAGATACTTTGTGACTTTTTGAAAATATTTGCAACTTGTACAGTTCACTATACAAAATGGAGAGAAAGTTGCATTATCATCAAAACATATCATATTATTATGTGATGATGCTTGGCATCAATAAAATAACTTAATAAAACTTGTGTGTAAAATTAGCTTTTAAATTTTACACAATCTGTTATTTATAAAATTAAAAAAATTATTAATTATTATTTTTTATGATGATCTGACAAATATTTTGTGGAACTTTAATTTTTATCTATTTGTATATAATAAGGAATATGTCAAATTTTACATAAATATGTTCTATGCACTTTTGTACTTTTTTTAAAATAAAATTTATTCATTTTGAAGAAATTTTATAATCCCACCTTACAGAAATTAAGGCATACTATATTTTTTTACATAGTAGTGAAACAAAAACAAATTTTTCTATTCAGAGTTAATAGGTATAGTAATATTTTCAACTATAGCTAAGGATAATTTTGATAACACTTTCAATCTTATTAAACTTAATTTTTTTTTAATTTGAAATTATAGTCTGTATACTTAATTTTCCCTTCATTTTCAACCAATGAGAAGTCAGTACTTATAAATGACAGAAGGGCTATAGTAAGTTTTATTTTGTTGGTTTGGATTATTTCTGATTGAGAATATTTGAGTTTGGGGTGTGAAAAATCAATTCAGCATCACAGAAGAGAGATTACTTACAATGATCACAAATATTTTAAAAACAAGACTTCATATAACATTGCTTATACAATGTTATATGAAGTCTTGTTTTTAAAATACAATCGATACTCATCAATCGATCATCGATCTCATACAATCGATTCTCGCTATTCATGGTAGTTATGTTCCGTAAATTCTTCGTGAATACTGAATTAGTGAATAGTGAACCATTGTGCCTATGGGAAATATAGAGTTAGGTTACTGTGAACCTTTCTTCCCAACATTTTCATATTTGGTTTATGTATGTTTTTCTGTTTACAGACATCTTATTTAATTTGTATTACATATAAATAATTACAGTATATGCAGTGTATAGTACTATATACAGTATTATAATTACTGTAAACTTTATTTAATTTTTAAAAACATTAACTATGTAGTAAATAAAATCTTATATTTGGATTGATAGTTTTTTGATGTTGCAAGATATTTGATGTAAAAGCTGACACATTGTCTTTCTGAACTGCATCACTTTTTGCTTCAGTTCTTCTAAAATTTTGGCATAAGGAGCAAATGCGCAGGAAGTTAGGCACCTAAATTTGAGGCTGCATTCACGCACCGGGTCACATTCTTCGATGGGACCTGCAGATGATATGAATAGGCTTTTGGCCTACCTGTGGTCTGTGGAGCGAGCGAGGATAGTGAACTACGTTGAAAAACTGCGTCAGTCTTGTTTGTGTCTCTTTTTCCCTCAGATCTTCTAAAAGTTCGGTATAAGGAGCAAATGCGCAGGAAGTTAGGCACCTAAATTTGAGGCTGCATTCAAGCATAGGGTCACATTCTTCTATGGGACCTGTGGACATGTATGTTGGTAGTAGTATTTTCGCCGCTCAGCGGAAGACCGCAAATAACGATTTTATGGTTACAAATAAATTTTCGTAAATAGTAGAATACACAAATAACAAGAATTGTCTGCACTAAAAATTACTAATTGATAATATTTGTAATTCATACAAAAATTCAATGAAAATGATTCAATAAAATTTAATTATTTTAAATCAATATTTGTGTAAAAATAAATCAAATTGGTTATCTGATTTTTAAAAAAAATTATTTTTATTGCACTATAAACATTTAAAAAGTGTAAATTGACCAGAATAGGATGATTATCACATAAATGCATAAAAATATTGCTTGTTAGATTTGTTTGGTTTAGTGATACAAGGGCCTTATGGACCAAACACTGAATAAAATTTCAAACATGTTTAGATAACAAAAAATAAACAAACATATAAAATAGCAACAAAATTACATTGCCAACAAAAGATAAACAGTTATGCTTGATGTTAAAAGCTGTTATAAAGAATCAAGTGAAGACACAGACTTTTGATTCCCTTATTTAATTTCTATGATTGTAGAAAATTTTTTATATTTCTGGACAAACAGAATTAAAATTTTCTTCCAAATGGAAACCATTTGGAAGAAAATTTTCTCGTATTTGTGGTTCTCGTCTGAATTCTTCAAATTATCATTTCAATAGATTTTTTCCTTTTTTTTTTTTTGCATATCTATTTAATTTCTATAATTTCTATTTAATTTCTATGATTGTAGAAAACTTTTTATATTTCTGGACAAACAGAATTAAAGTTTTCTTCCAAATGGTTTCTGTGGCCGTCTGAATTCTTCAAATTATCATTTCAATAGATTTTTTCCTTTTTTTTTTTTTGCATATTTTATGCCCCCTTTCCAATCAGGGAGATTACTAAGGCTTTTTGCATATTTTACGCCCCCTTTCCAATCAGGAAGATTACTAAGGGATGGGGCCAGTTCCAACCATGGGCTGCATCCACACCCGTGGAGGGGGTAGGGCCAGTTCCAATCATGGGCTGCACCCACATCTGTGGAGGGGGATTGCTGGGCTGGGCCCAGTACCCCGAAAAAATCTGGGACGCAAACCTGGGTCCTCCTGCGTGGCATGCCGACAGCATTACCACTCGACCATCTGGCCGCCCATTTCAATAGATTATACCTATTAATTCTACTGTAAATACTATCTTGACTGGCCATTCTATTTTGTTTGAATTTTCTGTTAATTGCTAATGAACATTATTAATATTTCTGTCTTTGTTGTTATTGATTTAAAGACTATGACATCACATGATTTTTTTTATGGGAAAAACTGTTAGTATACTATAAGTTTGTTATTTTTATGTTAACAAGTTCATTTTTCAATTTAAAAAAGCTTTTTATTTCCAAAACAATTAACAATTTGTTGGTTTCTAATGTGTGGTTAGTGTTCTTTTGTTTTCCTATATCTTTAATATTTATTTGCCAATGGATGATTTTCTTGATGAAATTTATTTTTTTCTACATTATATATATCTTGAAACTATGTGGACTATGTGGACCTCAATTCCTATTTTCACATGGTGGATGGATTCTAGATTGCATCAATTCTGCAGAGTAGATGCAGTTAAGAATCTATCTGCCACATTAAGAATGATAAATTAAAAAACTATATGGAACATAAGCTATAAATCTTAAAAATTATTTTATATATATTTTGCCATAAAAATTTTTAACATGGTAATATTTAAACATATAAATTTATTTTGTCTCTAACTAATATATGATTAAAAAAATAATAATGATTCAGCCAATTTGTTATTACATAATTCTGTTTTTAAAAATAAAAATTTAAATCAATGAACGTAAATGAATTTTGTTATTGGCTATTATAACATTCAATTTTTGTAAGTAAGCTAAGTTTAATCAGATGAAAAGCATACAAAAACAAAAAATTTCTGATTTATACAACAAAAAGTTTTTATAAAAATCCTATCAAAAGTATCCAAACTGAATTAAATTTTTTTATGAAAGGTTTTCTTCCATAAAGAATTTAATAATATCTTATTTTATTTTTGATGTAGAAAATTTTGTTGAAAACTATTTTCACATTTTTTAATGAACCATTTACATGAAATTTTATATGAATGTTGTTATAATGTTTTTTAAATCAGCAATGCCTTACATATAAAAAAATTGGAACAAAAACTTTAAACTGTATGCTATTATATACTGTATTACTTCGAATTTAAGCCGCAGTAGGACTTTAAAATTTGAAAAAATAAAAATTTTTACAATAGATGAAAAACTGAATTTTTCACCAATTGTAAAAATTGTATAATTATTTAATTATTTTTATTTACTTAAATATGTACTAATATACATAATAAGCTACTTAATTTATTGAGATTTATTAGAACATGATTGGTCTCTTGTCCCAAACATATTCTAATCAATCTTTCATCAGTTCTGTTGTTATCCATGCATTCTTTTGTGCTCGAATTATAACACCCTTAGAGAAAATTTTCCATGGGTACAATTTTTTGTTTAAAATAATAAAAGGTGACAAGTTGTTTCCATCAGCAGTTATAAACAGCATTATAGTAATTCGTGATTTTTCTTATAAATTTGTTTCTATCAGCAGTTATAAACAGCATTATAGTAATTCATGATTTTTCTTATAATTAAAATATGATCAGATATGATGCGATTCTACAAGCTACTATCAAACAGGAACTGGATTAAATCAGAAAACTACAAACAGGGGACCACCAAATAAACTGTTATCAACGGTCCTAATATTTATGCACGTGTAGAGTGTAAAGAAAAAAACCCAATTGTTGGGAAGTCGGAGATCGAGAGAAATGACACATTAAAATATTTGCTTTGAATTTAAGCCGCATCTAAACTTTACGTCTTAAAAATTTCAATAAAAAGTGCGACTTAAATTCGATATCTATTTATTTTATAATTCTTTTATTTCCCACTTATATCCACTTTTTATGAAAATGCATCTAATAATAAAAAAATTCATGATTCAGAAATAAATAAATAAGTTATTTTTATTTAGATGAATTATTCAATATTAATATTTTTTTTTAACATACATTGAAATATTTTTTTGATTTATATATGTTATATTTAAAATTTATATCAATAAATGTCTGATATTTAATAATGCAAATGATATAAATATATATTTATTTGGATTTAAAGAAATGTTAAGAAATAATTCTCAATAAAATAAGATGCCTATGTAACCATAGCTTTACTTAATTAATAATGATCTTTTTTGAAAATCTTGATGATAAACAAATACTTAATGTTTGATTTTTTAGTATTCAAATAAATATTTTTTATCTGAGTAGGAAGAATTTATGGTTTATTTAATTTATATAAATTAAATTAACTGTTTTTTATATAATACACATATATGATTTAAAAAACAGTCTTCCTTTTTAAAAAGTCATTTTATTGTATATTACTTATTTAAGTCATTTCATTTTCTAAATAGCAACAAAATTTTTTTTATAAATCTTTATACTTTTCTGATTGGTTAAAAAATAACTATAAAGTCATAAAATACTTTTTAAATATGAAAAACCGAAACAACAAAATATATTTTGTAAAATTATAAGTTTTTATTTACAAAATGACAAAAAGTAAATATAAATTTTTTAAAACAATTTATTAAATTTTGGTAGAAAATTATAAAGATAACAGACAAATTCATAAGTGATAAGAATAAATTAAATTATAAAGAGATTTCTTCCAAATTAATAAATTTAAGAAATGCAGAATTGACTATATGATGTAATGTTATCAAATGCAATTCGATATTTAAATTTCAAATAACCTTATAGCCTGCAATTGCTATGGCCCCATTTATTTTGATGAAAAAATGGAATGCTTAAATTATTTTGATGGTTGATTATGCCCATCAGAGCAATCACAAATTTTTCTTTATAAAAAAATTACTAGTGTTTTTTTTACCTGTCAAGTTTAAGTCACCTGTCAGAAGATGACAAATTAGTCATTACAGTATTAAATTATAAATGCTTATTTTTCTGTAATTGTGCTATAAAAAAGTGAAACACCAATCCAAAATTAATCCCAGTGACTAGAAGATTCACGACAATTTCTAAATTTTCTCTCTCTTGAAAACTGTATAATGCAACTATGAATATAAATGGCACTGCGAATAAGCATTTTGTTTAATCTTGTTTATCCAATTTTTCGGCTGATGGAGATTCTCCAAATTCATTGATTCTCTTTGTGTCGACAGGATACAGCCTTAAAATAATTTGCTTGTAAAATTTTTAAATTTCATAAAAATTACTATCTTAATTAATAAATGTAACTTATCATCGTTGATATAAATAAATGAGAAAAACTACATCGTCTCTAAAACATGCCACTCTGTGAGCAGTTGGCATGGTAATGATAAATGCAAATAGATCATCAATAAATGTGTTAAATGCCTATAAAAGAAAATTTATTAATTTTACTAGAACCCAATCATTATACGAGAGTAGAAATAGTTACCTTATACATGAAAGATCTCCATGGAAGGTGGGCAACTGATTTTAACTTGTAATTAACAAAGAGTTGTGGAAGCATGAACAAAAACCCAAATGCATAAACACCTATAAAAAATAATTTACATAACTATAAACTAATCTTTAACAAATATATTAAGAAAAATAATACATACCATTTACTAAACTATGTATGCACCATGAATACCAGCTGAAATTTTATATAAACAAAACTTAAATGTATGTTGCAAAACTGAATTACAAAAATATGGAATAATCAAACTAACCTTTTTTGAGGAACATATAGTAGAGAATATATGGCACCTCCAAGGCAGAGAGGATACAGAAGATATGATAAATATTTCATACTCTGAAAATAGTATTAATAAATCATCATCATTCATCTGTATAGAAAGAATAATTACCAGTTATTATTATGCTAAAAAGATTATGGTAAGAAAGGTTTAGAATTGAATGTAAAAAGCAATGTTAATTATGTATTTGATAAATTTTTAATCCAGTTTTTGTTTTTAACTTGTTTTGATTATATAAAAATATTGTTGTAATTATTATAAAATCTCAATTAATTTAGAAACTTATTTTAATCTTCAATATTTAATTTAATACAATTTATTTACTTTTTTTAATGATATATACCAGCTATTCTCAACCTGCGGCCCACCAAGCTTTTATGTACGGCCCGCAACACGGTCATGAATTTAATGAAAGCATGGAATTCTTCTCCCACATGCAAAAATAAATAAAAATAAAAATTCTGATATTAAAATATATTTTTTTTAAATCTGAAAAAATTAGAATTTTCCTAATTTGCTAGATCCTTCCTAATGCACTCATAAAATTTTTTTTTACGTGACACCTATCGGTTGCCGACTGCTGATATAGCATGTTGCAGCCCGCTTAATGTAGCAAACAAATGTATGTGGCTCAGGGAGAAAAAAGGTTGAGAACTGCTCATATATATCAATGACAATGTCTATTCTTCAATTTGTAAGCTGTTAAGTATTTAAAATATGGGAAAAAAGGTTGAGAACTGCTGATATATATCAATGACAATGTCTATTCTTCAATTTGTAAGCTGTTAAGTATTTAAAATATTTTTATTCCAATATTTATTTATGGTTACATCCAATTCTGTTATATAAGTTATTTTATTAATAAATATTCAATTTATTTATAGTCCATTCTTCTATTATAATATATTATAAATTCATAGGAATATCCTATGAATTTTTATCTAAATTTAAAAAAATTTATTATTATTGAAAAATTTCTTGATTAAACTACTAATTGTTTAAACTACATCACAAGGTATCATTAGAACCTCTCGTAACATTGAACAACAATCACACTTAAATTTTAGTGCAAACCCTCTTCTTAATGATGATACAAAAAGTCAATGCACCACTCTACAGTTGAATTTTGGTTGTAAACCAATTCTATTGTACAAGTGTATATTATGATAATTTTAGATTCTTATATCATTATCTAAAATGTTATGGACTTTTTCATTGAAGTTTTGTGTATGTGATTGTTTTTCACTTTTTATCAGTTTAATGTTTATTTTCATATTCCTAGAATTTATCTTTTATTTACACCACATAAATCTATCTTCACAGGAGGAAGAATATAGGAAAATAGTAAAATAAATTTTGTCAGCAATTTTTTTTTTGTATTAGAATAAGAGATTCTATAATGTGTAAAAAAGTGCAAGTTTTTTGTAGAAAAATAAAAGAAGAGAACTAAAGAGAGAATTACGCATTCTTTGTCTGTTTTTATCCTTACATACATGGTATGGCTATAAAATAACGAGACTGATTTTATTTACACATTTAAATATTATTATCCTCTTCAATACACACTTCTCCTCTGTCCCTACACCACTCCATGTGAATTTTTCATTCTTTAAAACAGTGCTGGAAGTCTTTTTCTGTGAGCTCATTCATAACGTGTGCCGGTTTTTCCTTTACAGCTTCAATGGTCTGAAATCTTGTTCCTTTTAATGCAAATTTGACCTTGGGGAACAGATAAAAATCACATGTTGCCAGGTTAGGCAAATAAGATGGATGGTCTAATACTGGGATGTTACACGTGGCTAGAAACGTCTTGATAGACAATGCAGTGTGAGCTGGTATACACCAGCTCACACTGCACTTGTCCTGATACACTTGACCCATGACTTTGTTTTCCACAATTCGGGTCTTTTTTTTCTGATTTTTTCAGAGTTGAGCAAGAACCTCAAGGTAGTAATGCTGATTAACAGATTGACCTTCGGGAACCCAGTGAAGGTACACAATTCCATAGATATCGAAAAAACAATCATCATTACTTTGAATTTTGATTTGCTCATTCAAGCTTTTTTAGCTCTCTGTGAAGATGAGCTTTACCAATGCATGGATTGACACTTAGTTTCTGGATCATAAATGAAAAAGCAAGATTCATCACTTGTTATCACTTTTCCCAAGAAGTTTGGGTCATTTTCAATCGCATTTAAAGTGTCAGTACAAATATTTTGACAAGCTTCTTTTTGTTCGATTGTGAGAATTTTCGGCACCATTTTTGCACATACTTTTTGCATGTTAAAATTCTTATGTAAAATTTGCCTTACGCATTCTTTGTCAATTCCTACAGTTTCAGCAATTGCACGAATAGTTAACCAACAGTCAGATTGGATCAGATTATCGATTTTTTTCAATATTTTTATTCGTTTTTGACATGGAACGGCGTCCCGGGCATGCATCATCTTCAACATCTTCTCGGCCATTTTGAAAATGCTTAAACCACTCAAAAACTCGTGCATGTGATAAACATTCATTGTCATATACTTCTTTTATTAAAAGATAAGTTTCAGTAGCAATTTTTCCAAGTTTCATATGAAATTTCATGACAATTTATTGCCCTACTAAAACATTTACCATTTTTCCAGCAAAACAAAAAAATAGATCTTATACAAACAAAGGTCATGGCCAGACTAATATGTCTATAGACACAGGAGGGGCAGCAATCAAAAGAGAAGGCTTCACACTTCACAGCTGTTGATTGCACGACTTTGGCACATGTGCAGTTCATCTGTAGTAGCATCAGTCTCGTTATTTTATAGTCACACCTCGTACATATATATATATATATCACAGCCAATGAGATAAACTGAACAATAGGACAATAAAGTCATTGTCTGGTCATCATTGTCAATGTCTAAAATTTTATATTATTTATCTTATTTAAATGTAATAAATTTTTTAAATTAGTTATCAGACAAATTAATAAAAAGTCAACTATGTATAATAAATCTGCCTTATAAAACAGCAATTAAACAAGTTCAATATTATTCAAAATATAGTAATAAAACTAAATATAAATCCAAAATTTCTTTATCATATATTAGAAACTAAATATCAAAGAGAAAAATGTACTAATTTTTTCAATTAAAATTAATTGAAAAAATTCATTTTAATTGATAAAATTTATTCATTTTAATTGAAAAAATTGGTAAATTTTTTCAATTAAAATTAATTAAAAGAACAATAGTTTGCAGCGAAACAGGACAGATTAAAAATGTACTCTCTCTAATGTTATACTGTATTATAGAAACATTACACTAACAAATCTCATAACTGATTGTTGAGCACAAACTCTCAATGCTTTCATTATAACACTATTCCAAATCAGATAGTTGATGATATCAAAGACCCATCAATGTTGTTATAGCTGTAATGATAATGATATTTCCCAATAAAGTTTGTCATTGATGACAATAATGTCTATATGGACCAAAGACTGTATAATAGACATTATTGTCTTTGATCTAACATATATTGTTAGACGAAAGACTATATAATGGACGTGTGTGTGCATGTCTGATATAAATATGCTTTATCTTTACAAATTGTCATAATATGAATCAGAAAGAACATAATGACACATTAACCTAATATAGCTATAAGATGTATGTAGTTAAAAAATCTAAAATGAATTAAATTATCTACCTGAGAATCATACATTTCAGTTTCTTTTTCATCCTTGCTTGTACTTCCAAACTGTAATTAGTATAATTATTATTATTAATAAAAACTCTTGGTAACAAATGGTATAATGAAACATACACTTATTTGCGGCTTCCATCTACTCCAGGAAAATGTCATTTTTAATGCTTTTGTTACTTTCCATAACTAAAATAAATAAATAAATAAATAAATTATAATTAAATTAGATTTTCTATAGAAAATATTTTATTACCTCAATGACAGCAGCAATTCCCATTGGTATTAAAACCAATAAACTTGTTTCTTCATCTAAAAGATAGAAAAACACTATGGTCTGACTAATACATCTCCAGATGAGAGTGCGATAAGATAAACCAACCATATTGTTCCTTTTTCTCCAGAAGCTAATGTCATTTTTGAATGCCAAAAAGTCAAATAACAACTGAAATAAGAATAGCATAATGTGAATATATAAAATCAATCATAACTTATATTAGATACATTTGAATTTTAAATCAAATGCACTATAATTTACAATAAATTATACAAATTTTCATTTAATTGTTCACGTTTTACTGGAGACAGCAGTGCTAAATAGTAATTTATTGTTTTGCATCATTCTTGACTATAATTAACATAAAAACTAGGTTTCTGTAAATAAAGATGAAGTAATTGCTTCAAAGTACAACCCCCATATAACAGTTGTTAGATTCCTAAAAAATGCCATGTTATGCAAATCTATGTTTTACAAAACAAGGAACTAGAACAAAAAAAGGAGTTAGATTTAAAAATTAAAAAAGCATACTATTATGTTTTTATAATTAAGAGAAATATCTTTATTAAAGCTTAATATCTTTTCTTTGGAAATCAGATCAGTTGTAAAATGAAAATTAGGAATTTGTATGTTTGATTTGAACCACAATATTGGTGATTTAACAAAAGTTATCTTACTTATCTACATAATTATCATTTCTTTAAAAAAGGTTGAATAATACTCCTTTGAAAATTTTTAACCTATGTATAATATAGTAAAAAGAAAAAAAGAAAAAATTTAATTGTCATTGTACTTAATACTCCATGTGTTGTATGGGGATTTCTCTTACTCTCAGTGTTAAAGTGAGAATTTAATTTACAATTAAATTTTTAAATTGTACTTAATACTCCATGTGTTGTATGGGGATTTCTCTTACTCTCAGTGTTAAAGTGAAACTGTGTTCCAGGATGCCTTATTATATGAGGGTTTCCCCAATTCTCAACCATGTTAGAGCAAAATAGTGTTATAGAAGTACCATGTTATACAGGAGTTACTTGTATATTACATAAATATTTAGTCATAGAAGAACATACAAAGTGCATTTGGACTTTATTCTATCACCAGTGAATAGAACAACAGAAGAACTACAAAACAGTTCTTGACTACTTTTCTTCAATTTTCATCCATTATGACAAATATCAAACCAATTATATCATACCATTATTTCGATTGATATACTTTATCATTTTTGAATGCCATTAAGAATTTTAACTTGTTAGATGGGGTTGAGTAAATGAAATATTAGAACAACAGTATCTGTTAGCTGCAATAGATGCCAAATCATATCATCCTTGCATTTGATGTTTCATTTTATTCATTCATTACAGTAAGTTGTGATGATTCAACAATTAGCTGATCTCACCAAGAAAATCAACCACATATTACTACCAATTAATTATAACTACAAATATTTAATTCTTTTCTGTCCTTGTTCAGTGATAGTCTTCTCCTGTTATATAGTGTCTTTAGGTCTTTAATGAATATTTATCATATGCTGTTTTCCATATTTATGCTGCAAGTGCAATAATGATGTTATTGTGACTGTAAACTGTAATCCTTCTTTTTTAATAATATCATTCCAATATATAAATGAATGACACTTTTTTTTTCAAATTACACTAATATCTACTTATCACTCCTGAAGATTTATTTGTGGAGTTCCCATAGATTAGACTATTATGGCAATTATCTCTAAGGTTAGCAACTTTCCTAATTACTACACTATTATTGCTGACTCTGGAATGATCATCAAGTTAATTAGCAGACAGGATTTGGACTATTCTGCTTTATTGTTGCAAGTATTTTTTATTATTTCTCAATTTATTAAATTTTCCCTATATAAATTTCATTAACAGATTTAGTTTGGTTCAAGAGAAAATAAAATGAAAGATTTATTATATGGATATTTTAATATATTTTCTCTTGAACCAAACTAAATCTATTAATAACATCTATATGGGGAAAATTTTATAAAGATGAAAGATATTATATATAGGCACCTTGCGGAGCCTCACATATATAGAAAAGTGGATTATTATTATAGTTTGGGTTCAGAGGTAATTTTCTAACCCAAACGAGAAGGCTATTTTATAGATTGTTGCTAAGTATCAGTTAACCAAAAGAGATAAGGAGAATTATTGTGTATTCATGGGAATAAATATAATAATATTCCTCTCATTGAGTAATTTTCTATGTTACAAATATTTGAAATTATTGTTTTTTGTATGTAAGCATCTTTTATAAATCTACTACTATTTGTAGACTTTATTGCAATGTTCTGAAGATAATACTAGTGATAGATAGGATAACTGTTACCATTTCATTTATATGCCACTTAACAATATAATTTCTTTTACTTTTATTTATTAGACTGCAAGTTTAACAATTTTCATTATGATGTGATCATTTCACATTTTACAGAAATCATATTCAAAGTCTGCTGATTCACTTTTATTTAAATGTGAAATTTTGGTGCTCCTCTTTCTAGCAACTCATGGTTTACATAGTAAAACAGCAAAACTTGCAACTAACACATTGAACATCAGTTATTTCTGTTAGGAAAAGCAAAGACTATAAAATATATAGATTTCTGTTCTTGGTTAGCCAGTTTTAAGGTCTGGTTTGTTATCATAAATCAGCGATGTTCAACCTATCGATCGCAATTTTGTTCAACCTATCGATCTCTTGTTTATTCCTCCTTACTTACAAAATTTAATTAAAACAGAAAACATAATAATTTATTTATCATTATTTTATATTACTTTCTAATTCTCTTTAAGTGTATTGCTATTGTTTATTTATTTTTCATTAAAATTGTCAAATCAATAATTTTCTTATCATTTGGAAGTATACACATGAAAAGTTTCTAGTATTAAGTGATATTGCACAAAAAATTGTCATGTTCTGGATCGACATTCTTGTCAGAATCCACTTTTTCAAATATGAATGTCATAAAAAATCAACAAACCAAATTACAAATGATCATTTGGATGATTGTCTGTGATTGGCCACTTCTTCATATCAACTGACGATGAAAATATTGCAAGCTCCAAACAATGCCAAATTTCACATTAACTTTTTTATAATCAACCAGCATTTCCTAAACTTATGAGTTTGTAAACAATATTGTTTTTTCTAACTTTGGTTTCCTATAACTTATGAGTTTGTTTTTTCTAACTTTGATTTTCCAAAATAGAGAAATAAATATTTTATTTCAATCTATAATATTAATTAAATATTTGTTTTATTTGTTGTATTAAAATAATTAAACGTGATAAAAAATTTTTAAATACACAAATAAAGTTTTTAGTTTCTTTAAAGTTTTTACGACTGGAAGAGTGGGTCCTCCGAAATAGTGAGCGGATTTAACTTCATAGTTGTGTGTAATCAGATATCAGTTTGGAGGAACATGATCTATATAAGAGAATAGATCACCAAATAACTTAATATAGAAAAGTACCTTGCATAGTAAAAAAAGTTGAACACCATTTCATAAACTATTTTATTTATAAGACTTTTTTGTCCAAATATAATTTTTGTATCTTTTTCTCTATAATTAGCATCTCATAATTTATGTAAGCAGACAATTTTTTTGTTAAAATTTTATTACAAAATGAATTTTTAACGGAATTGACAAAATAAGAATTCTTTAGTAAGAATATTTCATTTAGATAAAAAAATATTCAAACTGTTTTCTAAATTTATATTTTATTAAATATAATTATTTTTATGGATATAAAATTTTTTAAATCTTTATCCTAATTTTAAAATTTCCTAACTTTTTTAAAAAACTCTCTGTAAATTATTTTTGTTTCTTAACATGACTTTTTTATAATTGAATAACTTAGCAATTCAAATTTATGATTATATGTAAATTTTAAATAATAAATTTTCTGAAAAAAAAAATTTCTTGACATTTTTAATACTTACATGAAAAGCAGAAACAAATATTGTTAGAAGTAAAAGATAAATGCTTGTATCAAAAAATATTCCTTTAATTTCATCAGTGTCCTTATCAGTGAAACCTATAAATAAGATAAAATCAAATATTACAAATAAATACTTTAAAATAAATTTTTTTTCTTAACAGTATTTCACAAATACACAATAAAAATTTAATCTTTATAGAAAAAAATGAAACTAACATAAAAATTATATGGTGGACTCTTGATTTTATCAACTCACAGACTCCCAAAAAAATTCGTAAAGTCGAAAGTTCTTAAATGGGAATGGCATTAATTAACATTAGGGACTTTATGGGACCAATTAAATAGTTTGTAAAAACATGTAGTTCATTAATTGGAGGTTTGTAAAAATGCGATACTGTATTAATATGAGACAAATTTTTATAAATTTTAAAATAATGATTATTTTTCAATATAATATCACTTTCTCTATAGTTGTACAGTTCGTTCCAAACATATTAACGCTAATTACCATTGCGAAAAATTTAATATTTGATTAAACTTATTAATTTGTTGATTCTTTTAATCTAATAATAATACAGTACAGCATGATAGTTTAAAGAGAAAAACATAAATTAAAATTTTATAGATAATAAAATATTTATTTAACGTTACCATAAAATTTCACAAAAAATCTTACATAAATATCACTATATATTCATTTGTAAGTGATAAATATTTGAAAATATTTATTACATACGAAAGAATCTCATATTTTACGGGAGACTTTGCAATTAATATTACACGTATATATCCCAAAAGGCTGGAATCATAGAGAGTTTTTATAGAACATATTCGAAATGAACGGTTATTAGTAACACAGATCCAGTCGATGTTGCCATTCCATTAACACTGGTTGATGATGACAGGATCAATCTGCTGACAAGCAGATTGATCCTGTCATGATTCTGGATTGCCAGGTGCTGCAGATCAACAATCTTCTCAGCGTAATTCTCAGCTTTTAATTGCGCCAAAGATAAAAGTCAAGTGGTGTCAAGTGTCTGGCTTGGCGGGACCAGTCAACACTCCCTAAATAAGTCGCCGATGAAGTGTTTCTTCATCTTCATCTATTGGCAATTCTCAGCTTTTAATTGCGCCAAAGATAAAAAGTCAAGTGGTGTCAAGTGTCTGGCTTGGCGGAACCAGTCAACACTCCCTAAATAAGTCGCCGATGAAGTGTTTCTTCATCTTCATCTATTGGAAAGAAAAATGAAGAAATTCACTATGATTCCAGACTTTTGGGATACCTTGTATAATAGTATAACTTGGATTAACTAGTATTTGTATATAATTGGAATGCACTGCGATGTTTTATTCATGAAGCTATTTTATGATGATATCTGATAATAGCATCATAGCAATAATTGGACTAACTTGTTGCAGAGATAAGTTTAATTTCAATAACAATCACATATGTGAATATAATTTATTCTGAATTAAAAATATAAATAAATCAATTAATATACATATATGCACTTTTAAATAAATTTTTCGAATTTTTAAAATTTTTACTTTTTATATAAGATATCTCTTGAGTGTACGTTACAATGCACTGCAGACAATAGGTAATTAAATGAGATCACTGCTGTAAAATAGACTACTGTATATTTAAAATCCTTTTAAATTATTATATTAGCCCTAAATTTATATATTTTTCAAATTTTTACTTAAACTTAACGTATAGTATTTAATCTCTAAATTATGGGGAATAATAAAATAATTCTCACATATATTATAATTTTTATTGGGAAAAAATTGCTGTAAAAATTAACATTATACAATCACCAAAAATATAATTTCTTTTTAGTGAATACAATAATTACATTTTTTTCTATTATTTATAAAAAGCTTCTGAAATTATTATATAACATAGCATCATTCCATTTTTCATATATCGTGTTGTTTTATGAATCTTTTATTTCTGGCATTTTGCTTCAATTTCTGAGGAACTACGAATGCCAGTACCATATGTTATCAATTGTTATATATTTTGGAAGAACGTGTTGTAATATTCCTCATTAACTTTTATTATATTTCTACTTGTAACTCATAATACATTTTTAGTTTTATTTATTTTTTGTATGTAATAAATAAATTTATAATAATCATATTAATCATATAGTAGAGAAATCGATACTTATTAACAACTTGACGCTTTTACATTACTTTAAATTTTATAATAAATTTGCAAGTTACTTTTAAATGCTTGTTTTTACTTTATGATACTTTTAAATGCTTTTGCTTTATTAAAAAAATCGTTCGAAGCAAAAACATCAATAAACCGAGGAAAAAAATTCATATGGCGCGACCAAAAGTTTCTTTTGCTTGGGGTGGTAGGAAACAGAGTCAGCCCTAATCGAAATGTTAAAATCACAATAATTCTAAATATATTTAGTCTATGTAATCCTTAAATGCATGATATAGAATCACAATGGATATTTTATAAAAATTTTTATTAAAAAATTTATTAAATAACGCTCTCTGCATTTCTTAAAAATCTTTTGCGATAAAGTTTGTCAATTCCGTCTATTGAACAGTTAACGATTATTGACTGATATTTGTTAAAATGTTTATACTAAGCTTAATCAATAAAGTAAAATGAAAATATTTCTTAACTTGATGTTTATTTTACTCTACTTATACTTATTTTTGTGAAATATTATAATACTGTATTGTATATAGTAAATTTTTTAAATAATCATTTTTTATTTTGTTGTAGATATAAATGATACGTATGTAGAAAG
The DNA here is from genome assembly GCA_000484575.1 of Olivierus martensii. Taxonomy (NCBI): domain Eukaryota; kingdom Metazoa; phylum Arthropoda; class Arachnida; order Scorpiones; family Buthidae; genus Olivierus; species Olivierus martensii. The sequence goes on from AYEL01069084.1 coordinate 168,411, forward strand.
TGATATTTTTTAACATATGCTGCTTATCTGCAACGAAAAGTAGTGTAAATATTTGCAATAATTACAACCAAAACTATATTTTGGTCAATATTTAGGTGTCATTCTCAATAATTGCGAAGAGAGCCCATCATCACATATATTCATCACATCCATCTATTCCACTTTGATTCCCAATGGACGGATTTTGACAAAATTTCCTATTTGAGTTCTATATATATAAACCTTCCAATCAAATTCGATTTTCATGGGAACCGAATTACGGTCCGTGAAGTAGAAATTCAATTTTGACCATTTATATATATCCAAAAATGCACACAAGCAGTAATATCATTTATTGTTCTATCATTGTGATGTCATCACAATCATGTAAAAATGAAAATATCTATAGTTAATGCTATGCTATACAACTTAAAAGATTGATAACGAAAATATTACAAATGTACCTTTCTTTATTATATTTAACTTTCATTTCATATAGTGATAAACTAGATTATTTTTCACTACTAAAGATAATTTATCCAAACTATAAATTGTTCGGATAGATTGTCTTTCCAAGCAATTTATGATATAACTTTTTATCTTGATGATATTTTGCATATAGCTTATCATTACAAAGTTATGATGATAAAGAAAAATAAAAATGTCCGCCTCTTATCCAGGAATAAATTGAATAAATGGCTATATGAAAAGAATTGGTATAATGACCAGTTTTATTAGATTATAATTTATCTTCGTAAAATGTCGTAAATATTTATGAATACATAGATAAAAAATGTGTACACTGAGTATTCGATATTTTATTTTGTGACAGATATATATTAATTGTGTGTGTATCATACACAAATATACCTCTATAGTTTTATGTATATATTTTAAAATGACAACTAGAAAATCTTGATATAAAAGTCAGAATTTTTAATTATCATATCAATTTAAATTTTACTGTAGTTGATCGAATGTTATGGCATTAATTTTTAAGTCTTTTCATTTCAAAATGAAATAAAAAAATAAATTTATATGAATTAGATGTGATCATTGTCCATCAGCTTAATATCTCACTTAAAAATTTTCCTCAAATTAGATTATACAGTATATAACATTATTATTGGTAATTATTTAAAAATCAAGCATATAGAAAATGTTCAATATAGGATCTATTTTATTGAATTAATGAGAAAGTTGATGATCATATATTTTGGAACAATAAATCGCGTAAATATTTGATTTCAATGAATATTTACATATAATATATTGCATGAAATTGAAATATACAGTATATCATATGAAATTATTATATATTTAAACTTCATATAATGATTATATATTTGTATATGTATGATCATTTCATATAAATTTACATCATATATTTACTCAGTTGAATAATCTCTATAAAGTCAAGGCTGCCTTTCAGCATAGTATCATGTATAAATATTATCCAATATAATTTAAATTCACGTATATTGTATATTGATGAGATCCATTATGCGATTAGAAAACTAAGCAGAAGAATGATCATTGCGGATCATTACCTAAAAATTTCTCTTTAAGTTAATAATAATCAGATACAAGTGTTCGCGGAATATAATCCGATCTAAATGAAATTCACGCAACGTAAATTATTAACTTAAAGAGAAATTTTTAGGTAATCAGATACAAGTGTTCGCGGAATATAATCCGATCTAAATGAAATTCACCCAACGTAATTGGGATCCATTAGAGAATTAAATATCTTGATAATCATCAAAATGGAATTATTATTACTGATATAGTAATGATTTTATTTCGATAATTTTCGAATTTCAAAATGATGCAAAATGATATAATGGAAATGACACAGATATCATTCCTTATTATTCAAGATTCATACTTACTTTGAGAATTTTGCGTAGTCTGCTTACCAATTATTGGATATTCGAAACAGGAATGATTGATGTTCGAAATATTAAAACGCTAGCAGAGAGTTTATACCTATTGAAATTTATAGGTATTACGGAATTTTAAGGATTCTTTTTGTTCAAAAGTTTTGTTTTTATTAAGATAAATTAAAAATTGAAACGAAGACACACATAAGTTATTCATTTATTACACGAACTTGAACGGACTGTAATGAAATAATAATGAATTTAATTGTGATCATTTAATAATGAATACGATTATAGAGTATTAGCTATAGTTTTAAGTAACTATTGTAATCTGGCAATAAGATTTGATTTTTAATTTTTTTCCTAAGGCAATAAGAAAATTAGAAACTGATAAATGCGCAATATTTCTATATAATTTTATTTAGTTGTAATTTTAAGAATATTAATTTATTAAGTATTGATAAATTTTAATAGATTCCGAGGAACAAAAAATTATGGCCAGACGTAAAATTATTGAATTTCCGAGAAATTATCATTTTGAAAATTACTGTATTTGATAATTGTTTCATTTTCAAAATTAGTTAAAAATGTAATTAATATAATAACTAAAAATTTCTGGTTTTTGAGAGATCCTAAAAATTGGATAATTTGAGAGATGTTGACATTTTGCAACTGTACTATTAAGGCGCACTAGAATGCATGCATAAGCACGCATTCTATATTTGATGACAGCATCGGAAGTCAATATTGAGGCTATGGGAGCGGCATATTACCAATTTTTATGATGGTATTAATGTGCACGGAACAGTCGATTTCGATGTGAAAGATAACATTGTCAGTAAAAATAGTGTTTATTTTATGTAATTGTGCCTCTGTGTTTTCAGTTTCGAATAAGCATTTCAATGCAATTTGCTTCGTGCTTCAATTTAAGCATTGCAATGCAATTTGATTTAAAATTACAACTCTCCGCCATTTTAGAACTGTTAGAATCGATTGGAATGCGCATAACATCATTGCCCATCTGATCTATATATTATGACATGCAGATAATTTACCACATATTAAAATCATGCTAATATTGTAATTTTATTCGAAGCTTATAGCTTATTTGCCAAAATTGTCATTATATTATGGCAGCATCTGATCTATATATTATGACATGCAGATATTTTACCACATATTAAAATCATGCTAATATTTTAATTTTATTCGAAGCTTATAGCTTATTTGCCGAAATTGTCATTATATTATGGCAATTTACTGTAGCATCGCGAAACATTTAGTGAACTATATCATCGACTTAATAATATAAATTAACTTCGGTTTTCGCAAGATTCAATACCTTCCCTGCTCAATACTGACTTCCGATGCTGTCGTCAAGTATAGTGCGCCTTAATAGCACAGTTGCAAAATGCCAATATCTTCCAAACTATTTATCTCACATGATTAACACTAATAAATCATATTTAAAATCCTTTCAAATGACTATAATGTTCTGTAATCATTTTTTCTATTTAGTTCAATTATCAGCCGGTCCACAAAATATCTTAGCAAATATTACTGAGCATTCAAATGCTAGTTAATAGTTAATAGTTTGATTTGATCCGATCTACATTACTAGTAATTTTGAAATCTCCACATTGTTCCTTCAAAAGAAGCAGTTAGTTGAAAGAAAAATTATGTATTTTGTCGCACATGAAAAATATTAGTTATTTGAAAGATTTTTCTAACGAAAAATTGGCTATAATATTACATTCTGTATTTTAACTAACAGTTAATTAATTTGTATATGTCAGAACACCTAAAAATAAGTAAAAAAAAATGTAACAAAATAATGCTACATAGTATATTTTTTATAATCTTATAAATTACTGTATTTTAAATATGTCGAAATCTCTGAAACTATTTAATTAATCACTCAAATTAATTATATGATTGGACATGTTTATAGGAATGGTTTTATGATTTTTTGGATATTGTGTTTTCTATATGCACTAAGTTTATTACTTATATCACGAACCAGAAATCTATAACATAGGATAAATCTGTACAAAACGTTTATTTTCCATAAAATTATCTAACAAAATATAAAAAAAATCTTTCTTTCTGGATTATTATTTTATTAAACATAAATGATGCTAATAACATTACATTACGCATGTTCTGTCAACGATTAAACTCTTGTTTTACTGTCATTTTCCTATTTTTTAAATTCTCTTACCCAGTTTAGAAAATGTTCTGTTTAATTCTTAAAATTTATTAAATACGAAAATTTTAATATAGATCGATGCTGTCTAGACTCTTGATTAGATAATTGAATTTAGCAGAAATGCAAATTAAAAAATATATATATATCATTTTGGAAATTGTATTATTTAAATGAAAAATATATATTTTTTAAATATATTTTTATTATTTATGTAATTATTTGTTTGAACTTTAAATTATTTGTTTTTTTTTTTTTTATACAAAGAGTTACAAACTTTATAAAGTTAAATAAGCAAATTTAAATAGAGTCACTTGTATCTTAGACTTTTTCTATTGCAAAAAGAAATTGTAAAATGTATATACAAACTATTAATATTGGAAAAATTAAATTTTAATTTTGTACTTACTCTTTCTTTATCATGTAACATATCTGCATATGATGATCTGAAAATACAAAATTTAATTATATTTCATATAAATGAAAAAGAATATGAATAAGAGAAATATTCTTGTTGAAAATTAAAAGCAGTAACTGAAAATGCTTTTATTAAAAAAAGAAATGTAAGTTAATAAATGAAAAACTAATTTTCAAAAGTATAGAGTTGCTGATTTTTCAAGTGAAATAATGTCAATCTAATATATTCACATATTCAATAGAATATATTTGGATATATCATAAGGATTCAAAACACTATGATTATACATTCAAATTTGAATAAATAAATTCTCCTAAATTATCAGGAATTAAATAATACTTCAAAATAAATTTTATCATAAGGATTCAAAACACTATGATTATACATCCAAATTTGAATAAATAAATTCTCCTAAATTATCAGGAATTAAATAATACTTCAAAATAAAACATTAAATAAATAAAATTAGCAGATTTTTAAACTAAACTAATGACATATTCAATATTGAATAATCCTATGTATAATTTCATTAAGCACTTAGTTTACAATGATATGAGTTTATTTTGGAATTATGCCATTTAAATATCAATTACAATTAACACTTATTAGACTAAAGCTTACTACATAATGCATTCTAATTTAAAATTCAATATAAATTTTTTAGGCATTTATCAAGTATCTGAATTTGGAATATATTTAGAACTAATGTAATTTTCAGGATAGGCACAAGATACTACTTTAAAAATTAATTTCTTTATGAGAATATAACAGTTTATAAGTGGAATTGTTTTTAGGATGAAATTTGATCTCTTTGTTTGGTTTGTCAAAGAAATATAACAGAATTTTGTGAGCTAAAAAAAATCTTATTGTTTATGTCTAAATAACAGTTCTACTGATAATACTTTATTTTGATAACTTATGAAAAACTTATTATTTTTAGCATATAAATTCTAAGGTTTTTACTCTTTTCAATTATGATGCGTAACATTGAAATCAGAAATAATCAAATAAATGGCAGGCATAAAGATTCATTATAATAAATTTACAGCACATTCAGTCTTTACATAGAGTGATTTGTTTTTATGTTCTTTGAGACAATATCTTCTATATTAAAGACTGAATATCATGAAAACTAGTAACGATGATTATTTTATATAATTTCCAATATCTGTTAGAATTAATTGTAAAGAAAAATTTTCCTCCAAAATTCATCACTAAGGCAAATTATATATTGTCAAATCATGATATGAATGTAACCATATTACATCAGTTCCTTGTTAATCTATTGTTCATTGAATGAGTTATTGAGATATGGTTTCAATCATAAGTGTACAAAAATATTAACAAAATACAACATGCAGAGGAACTTGTGTTCAACATATACATCATACAGCTTATTTTTAAATGAATATGTAACAATAACAGACTTGGTATTTTTATATTTCAGTATTTATTTAATCAAATATTTCTATTCAATATTAGATATTACAACAATATACCTACATAAAAAAATCTGTTTATAGTCGTCTTCAAAATCAAGTTTATTGAGAAATATAAATTAGACTTTGAAGACAAAAGTATAAATTGACTTTTTATGGGGATATGTTATTGAAATATCTAATTACAATTTTGTTTTTAATTAGTATAAAGTTATTTTTACAAAAAAATAAAATTCATACATATAAAAATAATTCAAACTAATATGATATATAGAAAACTATTATTGAAACTTTAGATCTAAGAAGAAAGAAAAAAATTTATCAAGTATACCAGAAAATAAACAAAAATAAAATTACCCCACATAATTTAAATTTATTTTAAATTATTTAAAAATTAGAAAATGTATTAGAATATCTGATAAAGAAAATAACAATAAATTAAAGCAAAATATTTTTCTATAAAAATTTACTACAAAGACAAAATGAACCTCGCAATTTCTTGAATGTAATCATAATTCTCTTCTTGCATCATCCATTCGTTGCTTCCTGTCAATGGGTTAAATTTAGAAGAAAACACATTCATTCTTGTCATACTTGTCCAGCGGACTATACTCGAAAATCTAGATGGTCTAATTTTCCACAATTTCTTTCTCAATAGGTTTTCGATTACGGCAACAAGAACCATGTGTAAAATACATATTGGAGCGCCCACTGGTGAATTAAAATCAATATCACTAACTTACTGATTTTAATCTAATAAATACCAAATAAATATCAATTTTACTATAATATTTTCATGTTAAATGTAGCATACAATATTTTCTCTAGTTAAATATACGTTTTAAAAGAAGTTAAATGCAAAAGCAATTTTCAATAATCAAAATAAAGAAAAAGTCGGCCTTATTTCAATTCTTGTTTTGCTACTTTTTTTTATCACTTGTTATATCACTATTGTATCATAAATCCCTTCTATAACCTAGAAAATAAAATATATTTTATTTTATATTCGTTCTATATACTTTTTATACACTAATATTATACGACAAACAAAACAGTTTGTCGTATAATATTAGTGTATAAAAAGTATTTTACACACTTTTCTTTATCCCTACATTATTTGCGATTTTCTAGATTTATAACCTTTAATGAATATAGATTTATTATTATGATTTTGATAGTTTCTGTCATTAAAAAATTCCACCAAAACAGTACAAACAGACATGCTATCCAGCAGTGTTTCCGAAACAGTTCATAAATAGGACACAAATGTGTTTATTAAAACAAACTGATCAAAAAATAGTATGCAATCGAAGTTGAGACAAGATATGCATATATAAAATATATCTTGTTTGGTAAACTATATAAAAAAAACTTTACCATTAAAATATTAAGTTCAAGTCAAACTTTTATAAAGTACTTTACAAAAGTGACTTGACTTCAGTAGTCAAGTCACTTTTGTAAAGTACAATATATTATAAAAATTCAATAAGATCTCATAGAACTATCTTCTTATCTCAAAACAGTTCTAAGTTATTTGCGTATTGATATTAGCATACTCATATTTTTGTGCACACGATTTATGTACAAACTTTCTTGATTTGCATTTTCTGATATAAAGAATGCTATCGAAAATTATTAAACATTTCCATCCAAGTAACAGAAAATTTAGAATATAGGCATTTAATATATAAACGCAAAAATTAATCAGTTTAACTTTATTTTTTATTTATTTTATTAAATTATTCGAATTTCTTTCTCTCGTTTTATGCCGCTTTCAAACTGGATGTTATTAAGCGGAGGAATTCTATCAGAGCCAAACATAGACGGGATCACACCGATTAAGCGATTGTGATGTCGGCAATCAGATCATTTTTAAGTAAAATTTTGTGTTCATTTGGATACCTATTGGTACAAAATGGCCATCTAATATCAAGGCCGGATTTTCGTTTAAGCTACAGCTTATATACGGGTGGCCATAAAATAACGTGAGGTGTTCAGAGCCTTCTAGCGCGTCATGTATTGGACGAAACGTAAAATTTGGTTAGCGTACACACTGAAACACGCAGTTTCGATTTCGAAAGAAAACAAATTTAGTACCAATAGTTACCAACAGGAGAGATTGTGGTGCTGCAGAAGTATAGAATGTGTGATTAAGGGGTGTGATCGCCAAATGAGACAAAACACATCAAATTTCTGAATAATACATGCCAACGTTTATTCCTAATGACACATGACGTTCAGTATGAACGCCATTCAGTGTTCCAAAAACTGCATGCAGCACGCGATATCTTCCATGCCGATGCTCGACGCCGTAGAAATTGTCGTGCACCACTTGCAGTTTTTGGAACATCTGAATGGTGGTCATATTGAACATCATGTGTCATTAAGAATAAACGTTGGCATGTATTGTTCAGAAATTTTATGTGTACTATCTCATTTAGCGATTACGTATTCCTTAATCACGCATTCTTCATTTCTGAAGAGCCACAATTCCCCCTATTGGCGACTTTTGGTACTAAATTTATTTTCTTTTGAAATGGAAACCGCATGTTCCATCGTGTACATCCACCAAATTTTGTTACGTTTCGTCCAATATATGACGTTCTAGAAGGCTCTGAACACTTCACGTTATTTTACGGCCACCCGGTTTTTACAAAGGACTTCACGCTTCGTTAAAAATAATTAAATACATTTTACAAGGCATTTTAGATGTTATAACCATCATTGGTTATGACTTAGAGGACAAACACTGTATGCAAACTGTATGCATAAATCTAGTTCTACAGCCAGCGATACGTTTATATCTCATGAAGTTTCTTAGCGCTAAGAGATTTCAGTACCTTCAATGTTCGTAAATTAAATAAAAAAATATAAAATAATATCAAAATTATATATATATATACTGTATATATATTTTTGAATTATTACTAAATTTTTATCTGATGACGGCCACTTATAAAGCTGCCATCATCACAGGCTGACCAGCACCTATGATGGGGTCAACCGGAATTATGGAGTATTTTTATCTGATGACGGCCACTTATAAAGCTGCCATCACTACAGGCTGACCAGCAGCTATGATGGGGTCAACCGGAAAGATTGAAGGATGGGTTTCAACGTCCGGGACCAGATCCCTTTTAAAAAATTGGAGGAGTAGGACCCCGGATCCTCCAGAATGGTAAGCCACAGCTTTACCACGCAGCCATCCGGCTCATCGGTCATTCGGTCAGTTCGCAGGTCCCGCAGCCATTTGGGTGATCTGTCATTCAGTCAGTCCGCGGGTCCCACAGTTTGTTCTGTGAAGTGTTCGTTATCCGAACATGTGTTCTTTAACCGAACATAAAAATCTTTCAAAAAAGTGTTCGTTAACCGATTTGTTCGTTATCCGAACTGTTCGTTAACCGATCACCCACTGTATTTCAAAAATATTCCCATTTTTAAATATTGAAGCTGAAGGGTTAATATGGCTTGAAGTTACTTTGAACGATAGAATAGCATGAAAATCTGTTAATTACTTCAAAAGTTATTAATTGTGCATACTAGCAGATGATCTTGTAATCCTTACTTGCTTTTGGAAAGTAGGATATAATATAGTTAATATAAGACCAGATCTGACATGATATTAATGAAGCGACAACTTCCGCCCTCATTTTTTCATTTACTACAGTTTATATCAACTTTGCCTTCAAGCTTCACCAAGTTAAATCACTGATTGAGCCATTGCAGGAACAGGAACAGAAGAGAAATCAGCTTGGCTTTTCGTATTAGGCATAGCCGACTCCCCCATAAACTATCTTGTAATTGATGAAGACTAGTCTTTGGGTGATCGTTGTCATTGCGCCCTTCGATCAAGCACATTTTAGTCGAAGTCCATACTTTACAAATTTTAACTCTACTAATTTGAATCTAAAGACCATTACCAATAATTAATAATTATTGGTAATGGATTTTGTTCGGTCTTTTTATCAGATATTTTTATTTTACATCACATTTGGTTTCACTTTTTTTTGAATATATTTGTTAATTTTGGCCCATGAGGATCTTATGCCAATAAACTCCAACCAACCACTTTTTAAATGCTCATTTTATATACATTTTTGTTTTCTTTTACATTTGTGTTTTTACCATTATTTATTTAATGTTGTTCTTAATTTCTACAACTCAAGTATTATTTAGCTTTGAATTTTTACACAATCTTCAATCTTTGACTGTTGTTTATTTTTATTTACTTTTTGTTCTTGTTGTCGTTTGTTTTACATGCAACTATTTACACCACTTTTACTGCTTTTCTATTATTTTTATCATTCTTTATTTATTTTATTTCCTTTTAAAAACATTGTCTGGCTTTGATCTATAAGGCCCTTGCGCCATAAAACCCATGCAATCAACCTTTCGCTTCAGGCTCCAAAATATGTTCATCCACTAGTTTAATATAACTTGCAACTATTTACACCACTTTTACTGCTTTTCTATTATTTTTATCATTGTTTATTTAATTTATTTCCTTTTAAAAACATTGTCTGGCTTTGATCTTTAAGGCCCTTGCGCCATAAAATCCATGCAATCAACCTTTCGCTTCAGGCTCCAAAATATGTTCATCCACTAGTTTAATATAAACAACGAAGTTAACTTATTTATTAATGATTCAGAGAACATCGTAAAGTGATAAATTATAAATGACAATAAGCAGCACGCGGCTTTAAATAATAGACATATTCCATTGATATCTTTCAAGATTGACATTATTCATCATCTTGATTAATAGCAGCTAAATGATATGCCAAAAAAATTTTACAATATAATTAAACTCGAATATCATTTCTTTGAAGATCATTCAACTGTGAGGATTTATTTTCGAACAGTAAACCGTGTCAAGACTGCATTCAGTTTCGTTGGCTCAGAAAATTCTCTTTAAATTTTGCAACACTCCCTGTTGGTATTTGTTTTTTACGCAAATTTTTTTTTCTAAATTTAGCAAATATAAATCTTAAAATGTATTTTTAAATGTGGTTAATGGGGCCTGTCCGAGTTGAACAGTTCTTTTTTTGTACAGAAAAGCTTCTGATTATACGTTCCATGTACTATAAATAATTTTGGTAATTTGGAACGCCGCCATTTTGTACTTAACGCCCTTAAATTTCATAGAAATATTATCTAGGATAATAGTGAACAATCTCTAAGTATTTGCTTTTTTGAATTGTTTGATTCTCGAGATTTATTGATAGCAGACTAGCGGACAATGAAACTCATATTTTTTAAATGACTCAGTGAAGATCAATGAATCGATCACGAAGTTACTTTCACTTTTTCGAAATTCAAAATGATCAAATTCGGTTTAATCACTTTGAATTTTGAAACAGGATATCGATACTTATGTCAGTAATAATGATGCAAATTTGATACGGTTGAAAATAATCGGTATTCGATTATAGTTACGATCGAATATCAATTACTTTCAACAGGAGGACTTGATAATACTGTATGCGTGAATTTTATTAAAATGAAATAATATTTATGCGAATTATTGTGCTAACAGAAAATAGGTAGATGATCAAACTTCATGATTTTTGGGAAAGGAAAGGATTGAAATGATCAATAAAACGAAGAATTGATAAATCATCAGTATAACAATCAGTTTTTTTGTTGATATTAACCTCAAACATATTGCGTGTTCTGAAGCACGCATTCTCCTACTTCTGAGTTAGCTGTAGCATTCACTTCTTGTCACTGCTGTGCTAGATGTTACCACTAGGCGAAAGTTGAACAATTAACAATAAGGACAGTGCTGCCAATTATTTATCGTTAGGCCCTCCTTGCCCTTATTTTAAAAGTAAAACTTTACTAATTTGCATATAGAGTTGGCTCATTTTGCGCATCAGTTCACTTAACAGAAATTATAGTGCTGTTAATCTTCATTTTATTGCAAAATCTCAATCCATACAACTAAAAAAATATGTTCAATTTACAGCTTTACGTACCTAGATGCTAGTTTAAATCTATTTTAAAGTGGGCCACATCTACAAAAATTTATATAATATTTGAAATGTCGCAAACGGTATAATAAAACGATTAAGCGCCTACATGGCACACCGAAAATTAATTATATATGAAATCAGTCTCACCATTCAGTTTTTACAGTTTAAAGTAAAATGAATTATCTTAAATCCGTACATAGAAAGATAGAGATCATATTTATAAATCTTTAAAATTCAAGTATTTTGTAGGAAACGCGTGAAAATTAATGTTTTAAGAAGTTTAAAAACTTATTTTTATGCCTCTGACACAGTATTTGTTCATTTTTTCTTTGTTCGGATACACGAATATGAATCAGTTCATTCCGCATATAAGGATGAAAATGACTTTTAATAACCATTCAATGCGACACACCAAAATTAAATTTGCACTCCAGACGAATCTTCCAGACAAAATTCCCGAGTTTCATTTATCATGCTTAACTTATTTCTCCAGTTTTTTTTCCATCCCTTAGCTTTTGATATATAGCTCATTGGCCTACTTTCTTTCTCCTTGGCTAGGTTATTGCCTCTAGAGAAGTTTCTGTGTCAAATGTCAGCTCGTTGGTTGCTGAAGGTGTCTGCAAACCCTCGCTTTCTCGATGCTGCTTAATAAAAATATAACTATTTCTAGCACTTTCTATTTTAACAACATCCTTCTGAGAAGAATCGTCATGTTTAACTTTATACCCAGGAAATTCATTACCGAGATTTATTGAACATATTCGCCATTTTGTCGATGAAATCATTATTGAAATCACTATTGTAACCACACTATAGGTTTACATCCCCGATTCGCGCATCGAAAGTTGCACGTTGATAAGAAAGCAACAGGCAGTCCGATTTTTAGCATGGCCTACATAGCGTGTTAGAACATTAATATGTTAGTATGTTATGTGATCGCAGTTAAGTGTGTTTATGTTGGAAAAGTCTTGTTTGCATTTGTAAAACTTTAAGAAGTGTTTTTAATCTTTAACCACTCGGCAAAATGGTAAGTTTTATAAAAGATATTTTTGTCTTAAATCTGTTACCAGAACATTGATCTTCACTTTTTTCTGGTTGATTAGCCATCATACCAGTTTTGCTAGTATAGGTCACAATATAATTTATCTATTACTTATTACATAAATTATTTTTCTTATACATATAAGTATAATTAGAGTAACATTGATAAAAAGTGTACATAAAATATTGATAACTAATATAACTTAAATAGATAACTCGACGTTAAAATATTTTAAGTAACACCTATTCGAAAATACCGAAAGTTATAGTTCAATGCCTTTCTGATATGATAAGTTCGATTTTTATTTAGTAATTCGAGGTTAAAATGAGTCCTAGCCTCATCCTTGGCACTATACTTTATTCAAACGATATCGGTTATAGTTTGAGTGCATAGATATAGATCATTGCTTGTCAACATGTTGTTTAATTTATTTCTTGACAGTGTTTTTGCATAATTTAAATATCAATTACATCAAATGAAAAAAAAAACTGCTATAAAATTCAACAGCTTAAGAAACGGAAAATTTATAATGAATTTTTAATTGTTTGGGATACCTGAGAATATTTGGAATAATCAATTTTTCGTTTCTTAACTTGTTATACGTGCTAAAATGCAAAGTATGGAAAATCTAGCGGTCTTTCTTGATTTCAAAATTATTTAAATTCGGTTTGACATCATTTTTTATGAGAAAATCGCCAATTTGCATGCAGCCTAATAACTTTTGCTTCAAACAGCGGTTTCCGTTATCAAAAAAGTGCTGTTTAAGTGTATGAAAGTGATAATGAATGCAAGGAGAAAGATGTATTTAACGCAAAATTATGAAGTTTTCCGTTGAATATTACCTATAATTGTATACAGTGGCAGTAAAAGCTTGTAGAAGGATTCTACAGCAGCATTTCTCTTCCTATGCTTGTTCACTGCATCCTGTTTGTTGCTAGTTGAGCAATAGCCTGGAAACGTTGGTTGAAAACTAACTACTTTAAATCTATTTCACTTTTTTCCAATCTTTAATAACTGAAGGAAAAAGTTCAAATGTTCTCAAACTTAAGCTTTGATATGCTTCTGAATAAAAAAAAAAAAAATATGATAATTTAGAAATGAAACCATAAACATTTTCTAATAATATTCTTAGATTTACTTTTTTCATTTATAATTTTTAAAAATTATTAAAATTTCTCAACAGATGGTACTAATTTATAGGAGCAAAAATATTCTTGAGGAAAATAACTTTTTTTAAAAACAATAGCTTTATCTAATGCAGGAGTTCTTAACCTTTTGATGACTCCATATCTCCAATGGATTGTCCATACCCTCTTCACTTGACTGTCGAAATAGTCACCACCATACCATATATTAGTTGCCAGTATGACTTCCAAATATGTCAAGAGCTTGAATTTATTGTATTTAAGAGATCAAATCCCATACTCCAAGGGGTATATCCATATCCCTTGGGGTCCCCCTGTTAAGAACCCCTGATCTAAGTGAAATCTCAAAATAAATTTTAATGTCTTGCTTTCGTTCTTTTTCGCTTATAAAACTGTATTTTTGAGATTTCTTATGAAATAATTTAATGTTTTTTTGTGGAAACATCAGAAATCCGGAAAAAATGACTCACTTTTCAGATTAACTGCGACCTGAATATTACAATTATAGATTATTTGTAAGTTTGCAGACAAAATAAAACTCCGTATCAAGAAACGAACGTTTAATAATGAGAGTTTGCCTATACAGTATTGTTTTAAACAACCATCCAATTTTTTTCATCATAAGTACGAGAGAATTATATTATTATACCTTATCTAATTAAATTCGATTTTTTAAAATTGTTTTAAATGACAAAACCAGTTATATAATCAGCATTCAAACCCGTATTCCCCAGAGAAATGCAAATTTCTGCGGGGAAATTCTGGGAAATCCCCAATAATCGAAGGAAATAAAGTTCGAATAATATCATTCTTTCAATTTATACCATTTTAAGAAAGTTTTTTTTTTTTTTTAATTATTCGATACTACCCATAAAATATAGTTTTGTAAAACAAAATTTATGAATAGGATTAATTACGAAAAGCCATGCTTTTCGTAATTAATCCTATTTTATAAATTTTGCACTGTACATAAATTGTCGTATCCTATTCATAAATTTTGTTAATTACGGAAAGCCTAGTTTTTCTTTAATTAATCCTATTCATAAATTTTGTTAATTACGGAAAGCCTAGCTTTTCGTAATTAATCCTATTGATAAATTTTGTTTTACAAAACTATCCTTTATCGAAACTTAAAGAAAACTAGGTCAATTCAAAATTTTTTTTGGTTTACTTTCTTTGTTAAGGTGAAACAAACAGGAAATATTGTGTAAAATATAAATTTATTAATTTATAAAGTAAACTTTCTAATAACTTTGCAATATTATTTTTTTATTTTATTTAATCGTTGCTGATATTACTTCGATTCCGATTTTTATGAAACTTGTATAAAATAAATAGACGAAATTCGTTAATAAACGCAGCATGATACTGATTTAATATAACTGAAACCAATCGGTAGGCAAACGGGAAATTTCCGTTTTTCTGGGGAATCCGGGTTTGGACCCGATTACATTATAGATTGTCATCTACAGCAAATAAAAAAAAAATTTAACTAGATAAAACAATAATTTTGACATATTTTGAGATGTAGATTGTTCTGGTTGTAAGTTCATTTTTAAGGGTATAGTATATTTAAAGCTCCAACTTTATTGGAATGTAGTCTGAACAATTTAGATGATGATAAATTAAATTTGGTGCTCTTGTACAGTTTCTACTGAGAAAGATTTCCACATATACAAACATTAGAACGATGAATATTCATATTAATTAGAGCGTACACAGCAATGATGTATGTTCACTGCATACTCTTCAATTATCTTCTCATCTTTAAAATGTCTTACAGAGAATGCAGAAAGATTGCATGATAGATATGAAGCATACCACCCATTGTTACATTTACAATCCAGGAAAAACAAAATTCAATTGCGAGTCTTTCCCCTTACGAACAATAGCAAGTTTTTCGGCCATAAAACCCTGACTTGACAGGCAAACGTGGTAGTAATTTGCAAGTTCTAAATTGAAACATGTATTGATCGCTTTTTACGCGAAAACATCGAGTTTACTTATACAATACTGTATTTTGAAAATTCGCTATAACTAAACTCACTCAGCATTGCAATTGAACGGTATAGCTGATCAACTAAACTCGATAGCATTGTGATAAAGAGAGAGTGACAGGATGTTAGTATGCGCGATGGTAAATAATCTCACTTAAAAAATTCTTATAAAAATTAAGTGATAGCCTTATAATTGTGGAACACTATAAAAATTTAATGATATGTTGAGATTAATATCATCTGAGATCTTTATAATGTACAGGAGGAATACAAGGAGGAGGATTTTTAATATGAAAATAGTGGTGGTATTTGAAACTCAATGAAAATATGATTTTTGGTCAAAATTCACGCATATTTCATGACATAAGTGCAAATAAATTGCTATTCATGTGAAAAAGATGTAAAATATGCATGCCACAGGATGCTGAGTAATTCACACCAGTTTATATGTCATAATTGAGTTCTTGTGAAACTTCACATTTATTTGTTTAATGACATAAAAATTTAAAAAAACATTTCCTCTTAAAACTCAAAGCTTAAATAAATTAAACTAATCGAGAGATCGTAAAAGTTCAATACGTTTAAACATTACTCACAGTTTAACATAAAAAAGGAGCCAAAGAAAATATCATTAAAAATATATATATATATTCGTAATTTATACGAAGAGTACTTTGTAACCATTATTTTCATAAAATAAAATGCGAGAATGATCTCAGTATCTAGCTGCAAATAATAATTGAATGGTATTTTACAGAAATGTTTCAGTATAACAAAGTCTGTAAGTATTAAGATCCTTGATTCAAAAACTAAACAATATTTTAACTTGTCCGAAACTATGTACACTCTTGACACTAGTAATAGATTAAATCTATAGATTGATAGAACTATTTCCCTTGATAATAGTTCAAAATTATTTAATGAACTATCATCTGTATTTATAAAACTACTCAACTATAGTAAAATTTAGAGTTGAAAATTTTATGTGGCATTCTATGTTCGCGATGTGTTCGTTTTTCTCTAGATATTAGATGCTGAATGTTAAAAGTAAAAATATTTTATTCTTGTTATACTCAGCCAATATTAATTTTTATTTCTTCTAACACCTATATGCAGTGATTCGTGATATAATTTTTTTTTAAATAAATATACTCGAAAAGTATTGTAAACTTCTAAGCTTTGATGATTCTAACACATATTTAATATATGGCTTAGGGTAAGTAACATGCTAGGCCACAGAAATGAAGTTTTTGAGATTTTTGATGTTTCACATTTAAAAAAAAATTCATAATTAAATCAGAATAAAAAACGGTATTAACGGTAATTCATTTAGTGAAAACCTAAATTTTTAATAAATAATTCACTTAAAGTGACATTCCATAACCTATTTCAGTTATGTTTTATAAATTATGTTAAAAGTTTCTTCTGGCATGGCGTGTTATTGCTCTAAGCCATATAATATTAAAAGCATTTTATATTTATGTACAGAGTGGGCCATAAGTTGAATTACACCTCATCAATTGCATAAGTAAAACAGATATTGTCATTTGCTTTACATCATATTATGTTATAAAGTAAATGGAACTCTGATAACAACATGGCAATATGCTGAATGATGTGATACTTTTGAATGCTTCTGTCACAGCAGTCTGCATTTCGATAGTTCTGTTGACTGACTTTATCCTTAATGAAACCCCCACCAAGCGTTATTTGGAGTGAACAAGTCGGGGCTCCTTGTGCCAGACCAGGGACGTCCATGTTGCTCCGATCCGCGTTCAATCCACTTATTTAAAAACAATTCATTAAGACATTCTGGAACTTGGATAACAAAATGCGCAGGGCTCTGCGCATTTTGCTATCAAAGTTCCCCCAGAATGCCTGGCCACCAAGGAGCCCATTACCATCAGAGTTCTCCCCAGAATGCCTGGCCACCAAGGAGCCCATTGCCATCAGAGTTCTCCCCAGAATCCCGGGCCACCAAGGAACCCATTGCCATCAGAGTTCTCCCCAGAATCCCGGGCCACCAAGGAACCCATTGCCATCAGAGTTCTCCCCAGAATCCCGGGCCACCAAGGAACCCATTGCTATCAGAGTTCCCCCAGAATGCCTGACCACCAAGGAGCCCATTGCTGTCAGAGTTCCCCCAGAATGCCTGGCCACCAAGGAGCCCATTGCTGTCAGAGTTCTCCCCAGAATGCCTGGCCACCAAGGAGCCCATTGCTATCAGAGTTCTGCCCAGAATGCCTGCCCACCAAGGAGCCCTGACTTGTCCACTGCAAACAACGCTTGGTAAGGTTATATTAAGGATAAAATTAGTCAACAGTACTATCGAACTGCAGGCTGCTGTGACAGAAACATTCAAAAGTATCACATTTTCTCCTCAATTTGAAAATTAACTTTTAGATTTTGAATGGATTTATATAAATTTTTACGTATACGTTTACTTTTTCGTGTTACGTAATTTAAACATAATAAATCATGTTTAAACTAACAAATATCACAATTTAAACATCATTTATGAGTTCGTAAGAGCAAAAATTATGAATAATATGTTAAATAATTACTCAAATTCGCGTAAATATAATCTTAATTTTAAACATGAATTTTATAAAATTGAAATACTTGATTGAATCGAAAAAAAATTTTATTTTCAATTAGTGGAATATCAATACTTTTATAATAATAATTTTCAAATTGGCGGACTACATAAAAGTTATTTTGGGAATTCCCAAAATACTTTTCTTTAATTCAGTTTAGAGATCCTATAATGTTTAATATTATTTTTGTAATCTGACATTGTTAAATATTCAGAAAATTTCAGTTTCTTATTGAAAACATAAAGAATTGCTTTTCAACTAATATATCAATTTTTTGTAATTATTTATTATTTTCATACTAAAACAATCCATCTGAATTCAATTTTCAATTATAACAAAATATCGATATCGCTTGAATTTATTTACTGTATGTCATCATATTATTTATTTTTTATAACAAATTTAATAGAAATATTTTTCTGGAGATATTAAATTTTAATAATTAAACAATATATAAAGTTGTTCTAGTATTATTTGAATAGGAATATACTTCTATTCTTTTAAATATGTCTGAAAAAACTTTAAATAAAACGTTCTCTTAAATTTTAAATACCAGCAAATGGATCATATAGGAATTGGAAAAAAGCCTTTTTTTTACTTTAAATGTTTTAACTACTTAAAAGATCAATAACAAATTCAAGATTTCACTTTAGAATTTTCATTCCAGGATTCCATCATAGATCTTTTTCATAAATAGTCCACGTCTAATTTGTTAATATCTTTGAAAATAATATTTTAATTCAATAAATATTTTAATATAAATATTATAATGTAGTCAATTTGTTAAACAAAATAGAGTAAATATTTATTATGATGAATTTTAACATCAGCATTAACAGTACAATTGTTTAATTGATTTAGGCTAATAGTTAATATCTAAATTATTTGTGTACTAATAATTTGGATATTAACTACCAGATCTGCCCACATCACTGGTGTGGGCAGACTTGGTAACAAATAACGAGAGTTTAACAAGGTCTGTCCACACCCGTGATGTGATCGGTCGGAGGTGAAAGAGGATGATTGATGAGCTGCTATAGAATCGTCTCTTGAACAATTGGAAAATGACATTCAGAATTCGATCCCCATTTTCCAAAATTGAAGTTTAGCACACTTTCGTATAATTTTTTCTCTGTAGGTTTTTACAGTTTTCCATCCTGTTGAACACAGAGTGGTAGGGTTTTCCATATATCACTGTAAATATGAATTATCTACAGCGAGAGTGGTTGTTAGGTGAATGATAGGTTCAGGGAATCTAGCCCGAATGCGTCCTGAAAAATCTGAATGTTTTGGATCTGGAATTGAAGCCAAATCCTTCAGAGTGGAATGCAGCACAGTTATATTCAATCGTCTGGCCGATCGTTTCATGTGGTCATCAGCATCGACAATATAAATAATTTTAATTTGAAATGCTGATTACATATACAATATATTGAAAATATGATTCGATATGAATTTGCTTACAATTTGATTATTTCATCAAAGAAATTATTATTAACTGAAATTACTTAATGTAAATTCATCATACAGTACACATTCAGTTAATAATACCACTATATCTTTGTAATGAGTAATTTTAGTTAATAATAATGTAAATTCATCATACAGTACACATTCAGTTAATAATACCACTATATCTTTGTAATGTATACGGTAAATCTACCATATATATTACAAAAATAATTTACTGAAATAGCGATCGATTTTTACAATTTAAATACTGCAGGCAATAATTTTATTCTTGCTGAAAAGACCAAATTACAAAATCGGATTTCTACTTCTCAAATATCATGTCAATGCATGCATTTATGATCATCTCTTTCTTCCTCTGAGAACAGTAACAGTAGTTGATTCTGATTAATTATTACTCCATTTCTAATATATTTTTTAATATCATATATGAAATATATTCTGAACGGATGTCACGCTTCAGAGAACAATATTTCATTTATAATTTATAAATTCAAGTTTCAAATACTGATGATATAATCAACTTTCTTATAAACAAAATTTTAGTTTAAGAAACTTTTTAAGTTAGAAAATATGTAACTAATAATTCATGTAAGAGACACGTACTTTATGATGATTGACATTGTCTTTAGAACTAATAAACTTTGAATAAAGTTATCTTTCTAATAAATTATTACTGTTGAGATAAAAATGATGAGTTTTCATATTGATAAGAAAAGCATATTTATAAATTTTGCTTCAATTTGCTTTATTAAATTTATGTCAAAATATATCACGAAAACTCCTTACCTCAGAATTTTTACGGAAAAAACTTGTGGAATAACAGGAATGATATTACAGTCTGCAATAAGATTTTTTAAAGACATGTAAATTGATAAACAAAACTCAGTAGATAATTTCATAAATGTAAAGATTTTGTAGTACCATATTAAACCGAAAATAAATAGCATAATCTCTGTATTATATGCGAAATAAAAGAAAAACAATAACATTTTTAAGATAACGCAAATTTAGGAACTATACTGTGTTCTTAATCCAAATTTCGATACAATGAATATGTTAATAAATTCTAAGATACTTTTGAATGTCGTACTATTTTCTATTCTACTAGTAGATCATTATGAATTATTTTGTCTTTACAACATATTTCAATGTTAACAACAATTACTATATGAGAAAGTTTGTTAATAATACGAATAATTGGTATATAATAATTGATTCCTTTGAGAATAATATATTGAAGATTTTAAATAAATTTATAAAAATTTATGACTCATTATTGATATTCAAAGTATTTACCTCAGTAAAAATCTTTAAGGGTATATTCTCTATTTAATAGCCTATATTTTATTTGGAAACATGATTTCTTAATTTAAGATAGATTACAATTATATGTCCAATTTTATGCTAAAATGTCATTTGAAATTTAATTCATAATATTAATATACAATTTGTATACTCAGAATTGTGTTAAATTAGATTTTTACTATAAATTTTTAGGAGATAAAAATGAAAGCTACAAACAAATTTATCTCATACTCTGCTTTTGCACCAATATGAAAGTAATGTTGAGCAATATTTTTTAATTATAATATAATCATAAAATATTTTATTAAGTAATTTTCTAGCGTATAAATTTTACATATTTTTCAGTTTTTCACGTTGAAATCTTTAAGTTTTTGTTTAACTTTGAATACTATTGCGTATTTCAATAATTTATGGAATTAAGAGAATAGATATTAGTATAATGGTGGTATTTTTGTGAAGCATCATGGACCACAAACGATATTTTGTCAACATTACATAATTATATCGTCATCAAACATATGATCTAATATCACATATGGCGTTACCATTCATTATAATCATTATGTTCGAGTGACGTCATTCAACCTGCATTATTTACATGTGAGTTTATTGTGATGATGTAACAATGAATGACATGCGATAACAATGGATAACCAGTGGCTTCGCGGGTAACATAGGAGACCCTTTAGTTTGAAATCGCCCCAAAGATAGGACATTTTGGGATTTTCATTTTGAAAATATCTTCATTTAAATTCTTCAGAGTTATGTCAGAATTCGGGATGGCGTCACAAAGTATGTCGGTATGATGTAATAGTGACGTAACAATGGATGGTGTCATAAAATATAACTAACGCATAATGTCGCGATGACGTCACGATAATGTCACATTGCCGTGTGATTCTGTCATCGTTACATAATATGCTGGTTAAATTAATATTAAAACGGGACACAAAAAGCCAATAGATTCCAAACGCTTTAATAAACTATATGACAAAATGATACTTCTATATGATCATTATCAACTTATCCATAAGGTCTATAAATCACGGGGTTCGGGCCCAATCTGTTTTTTTTTTTTTTTTTTTAATTTTTTTTTTTTTTTTTTTTTTTTTTTTTTTTTTTTTTTTTTTTTTTTTTTTTTTCGTTCTTCTGGTCCCGGTCGTATTATAGATATTGGCTAGCATATGGTAGGTTGTAAAAGTGACTGCCCTTTTATTATTTGGCATCTTAATTCACACTAACATAATCTATAAATTCATTTAAAAATAATTTGAATTTTGTTTGATATTTTTAAATAAATTATCGTATATTGACCAGGATATCTTTTCTAATTCATAATTTTCTCTACCTATGTATATTGCTAGCCAGAGTGCCGAGTATTCATGCCATAAGAGTTGTCACATAAACTTTGCCCAGGAATTTCAGATCCATAATAATGCCCAATACTCTGGCTAGTAGTGCATATAAGTAGAAATATTATATAACAGAAATGGCAATTTATTTAAAAAACTTTTTAAAAAATCCAATAAAATATTGAAACCAAATATTTTATTAACTTTATGCGCATTTTTAATAAATCTTGCTCCAAAACATAGATATTAAATTTATAAAATGATTTAGTCATACATATCACCCAGAATTAATAAGATAATATTGGTTTATTTTATATTCTAATTATCACAAAATAAACTTTTAAAAGCTATTTTATTTCAAATATCAGTAGGAATATATTGTTGTTCTAGTTTAATACTGTATCATTACAGATCTTGTCATTTCCATTTAGAAACAAATAGAAATATTCGTTTATTTATTGTTTTCTGTTTATTTATTTCATTACATAGTCCTTTCTTATGAAATATATCTGCATCGTACTGATTTTCAATAACATAATGAGGAAAAAGTTGATGGCGACATAAAAATCATCATAGTTTGATTATTTCAGTTATTTTAAAAAAGAAATCTAATCGAAATTTTTATCTGTATGACATAATTGTTGATTCAATGATCAGTGGCATTATATGTAATGGTCCGGTAACTAATATATCTAAGATTCTTGAATGCCTGCTTGCTTCAAAGTTTTTTATTAGTTCATAAATATAGATATTTATTTTATTGCAACTGCAACAATAATAATAATTTCATGTAGATTTATATCCACACTAAACGATAATTTCAATTATAATGACTCACGATTGATTTCATGTTTAGGAAATAAATATATACAAATTTTTATTAAATTTAAGTTTGTTAAAGCATAATTCGCAATTTAATAAACTTAAGATTTTATATATTCTTGTTTATACAAATTCAGAAAAATATTTTTATACAAATATTAATCTGTATTTGTGCAAAGTAGAATAGAAATCTGTCTGCATTTGTATAGAATATCAATGTTCATTATTAAGCGTTTTCCTTGGATGTTAATTAGGTTTTTTCCCCATTAAATCAACTCTCCATAGACATCAATTAAATAAATCAGCATATTTTAGTTTCGTCTTGCAAATCTTTTCTCTATGATTAAACATTTATGAAATTAGACATTATTGTATTAAGAATTTATAATAGTAGTCAATGTTTACGTCAGTGATCTTAAATTTCTAATATATTGATATATTTATTTCCTTTTCGCCATTAGAAGAGATTTAAAAGTACTTAAAAGAACTTCACCGTAAGATATTTTCTCAATCAAACTAGAACATTTGTTTTATTCGATCGCATTTTTTTCACTTTTTCGTAATGAGATTTTATGATCTCTTCCTTGGGTAATGACAATGTTTTTCTTCGACTTTAAAAAATATTCTCAAAAAAATCTGAACCATTGTTTATCTCGTTAAATATTGCAGATAGAAGAATTTGAAAGATATTTACAATAAACGAAAAATGAGATTTCAAATCTCTTGTGAAGGTAGATTAAAAATTGACATTTGCGGAGAGAACATTTTTTCGTTTAAATAATCGCTAAGATAACGTCTCTTGTTGTTAATAGAAAAGTATTTTAAAAATATGGCAAAAACGGAAATCGCATCTCGAAAAACAAGCGACATATTGAAAGCCATTCATTCTCCTCACTTTAAACTGCATACTTCGAATGTTTTTTAAAAATTGAATAACTGGTTTGTTTTTCGAGGTACGACTTGCTTTACTGCGAAATTTAACATA
Organism: Olivierus martensii; assembly: GCA_000484575.1. NCBI lineage: Eukaryota > Metazoa > Arthropoda > Arachnida > Scorpiones > Buthidae > Olivierus > Olivierus martensii. Next base: position 193,029 of record AYEL01069084.1, read on the forward strand.
TTTCATCGTGAAGAACAACTTTTCTATTTACATCAGGTAGTGATATCTAAGCGATTTTAAAGTTAGAATAAATATTTTTGAAATTGCTGCTTCACGTTTTGGTTTTTATTAAGAAAAAATCTTAGACAATTTCCATACTTCAATATTAAAATTCGTTAAATATTAATGACGAATTTTCCTTATAAAATTCACCATCAATAATTAATGAGATAAATAGTTGTCTGGAATTTTTCAAATATTTTTTTGTTTATAATTTTAAAAATAATATTATAAAGTAATTTTCATTTAGTTCAGTTAATTTTAATGATGTATTTTTCCACAACAAAAAGTTTTATGAATACTAATAATTTAAGCATAGCAATTTGATATATATTAGAATATCAAATTATTAAGGAATCGTAAAAAAATGCTGAATCTAATGCATAGAAAATTTGAATGATGCGCGAAAGTAATTACGAATCCAAATACTAATTCATTATATCGTTTTTAATTTATTTTTTAGATAATTTTTTAATTTTGCTATGTTAAGGAATTTTGGAAAACATTACAAAAAAATAACATTAGATATATGTAATTTAATAATTTTGGATTTTTTTTAATTTAAATACCTTTAGTATTTTCAGGAAATATAAATGAATATTTAAACATGTAGAGCGCAAAATGATAAAAATAGAAAACGCATTAAACATATTACTGAGCAACTTATTTTCGTACTAATGATAACCAATTTTTTTCCTCATTTAAATTTTTTTCAGTTTTTTTTAATGAATTTTTATTTTATGTATTTGAATTTCACGTGTGCTGTAGAAATTATTTCGAAATTTTCTAATTTGAAAAAGATAAGTTATTTCTTTCGGGAATTTATTTTCAATTAAAAAAAAAGACTCCTAATAAATTATTCGTAAAGCTTGATAAATTGAATTAAGCATAAATTCTAAAGCAGAACTATTGATGAAATTATTCTAACGCTAAAATTAAAGATACTGTATAGAACCTTCATTTTGCATTGCTGAACTAGAAATTAATTGAATGGATACTTTTTATGGAATTAAAGTAAATAGCGGTGGATTATGATAATATATTTAATTTTAATTCAGTAAAATCTGTATTTTTTATTTATTTAAATACGTTTTCTTGCAATTTGTCGGTAAGAACAGATGATCTATTTTCTCGGTAATTTTTTAAATACATTTTCTATTGCAATAAAATAATAAACCTCGTTAATCATTATTATACATAAATTAGAGAATTTATCATTTATTACTGTGTAAATGCTCATATGGCATTTTGCAGAACGTTTTGAATAGCATAGTCTCTAAATGACATTCCGGCCATCCAAATAATCAGAGGTAACTTAATTTAGATGTTATAATTGCACGAGTTGAAAATTAATCACATTGTTTTCTTATAATAGTCGACGGTTTATGATTAGATTTTAGCCAAATTTTGTTAGAATTATTTAAGAAACACTAAATTAAAACTCGGTTGAAAATGTTTACATTGATATAAATTACTTAGATTTGATTGTTTCTACAAAATTGTGGTGAGGTAGCTGTGTAACTGTAGTGAAGATTTTAAGTGAGCTAGAAGGAAAGTCTGTCTAAGAGCTGATAACTGGAGATATGCTTGAAACTTCTAATACTGTAATTTATTGGAATTTAAAGAAAAACTACTTTTAAGTATTTTCTCAATGAATCAGGATAAGCTCTCTCTCATGTTGTCATTTTAGATTACTGGCTTTTGATGAACTAGTGATACTTCATAAAAAAACGGCGTAATGTAATAAATACAGATATATCAATCTTCTTTTTCACAATTAAGACGTCTGTTATCTAAAAAATATACAGTAAAACGTGTCAAGTTGGACACTTCTCTATGCTGAATGACTTTCCTGGAACCGGACAAAAGCCTATATTTTACTATATGTCCAAACCTCTATATCCTGGACATCTCTCTATTTTGTATCTTGAACAACTGTTTGTAATAAGATGGACACTTTTTAATTATTGATTGAAATAAAATCTTAAATTTTATTTAGGTTTAGAAGATTAACCAAAGGAATTTGTGAAAGAGAAACTTATAACATTGATTAGTCATGCTTTGAGATGGTTGCTGATGACTTATAAATCCATGGTTTACTTATTACTGTAAATACAAACACTAAGCATTGAGAAAAAATCAAACAAAAACTAGTCAAATTATAACTAGAATATTTTATTGCAATAAAATTTAAAATATTTGGGCTGTAATTGGATAGATTTTGGTTTGATTTATATTTTACTTTTTTCATTGAGAATTGTGTGTTGTTTCTTCTATGTTGTGATTAAGCTTTCCTTAGAGATGTTAAAAAGCAGTAAAAGAAAATTAAACAAACTGACATTAGAACAAAAGAAGCGAGTTGTTGATCATTTACTATTCTGGATGCAGTGAGATGGATTTATGTTGCATGACAAGAAGTTTCACAATTAATCATTCAGAAATGTTTTAAAAAAGCTGGGTTCCTTTTAGATTTCACTGAGGAAGGAATTTAAGAGTTCAAAAACTTTCATCTAGGAGAAAAACTGAGAACTATCATCATAAATTTTAACTGAAGATTTTCAAATTTTGCCAACAATCTTGTCCATCATGAATATGAAAATTGTAACCAATTGTAACCAGTGATTTAATTGAAAAGATTATATCCAGCTAAATTCATATAGCGACTTTGTTGGAAGAAGGACCGAATGATCACGAAACAGTTTTGGAATATGCAGAGGAATTTGAATGATAAGCATTTCCTAATAATGAACAGAGATTGTTGAAACTCTATTTGGTATAAGAAAATATAAAACTGAAAATGTGTGGATGAAGTGTATATTAAATATAAAAAAAGCAAGCTCTATTTACAGACTTTTCAAATAAATAGTTCTTATGTTGAAAGCACTGACAAACTAAAGGTGTATTTGATATTTTTTAGTTTCATTTAAAATAATAAAGATTTTCAGTTTGATTTGAATAAAGGTTTGCATTGACATGAAAATTTAGTGTTTAGTAGGTGTGGGCAACCTCCGGCCCGCGGACATTATTTTATTATATCTAATACCAACGCTATGTATACTTACATATCCATCCTTCTCTTTTTTAAATAAATTATTATTATCAATTGTTTTTGTTTTGTCTCTTTTTTAAATAAATACTATTCGTGGTCCACTATAAATTTTTCTATACGGCCCCCTACAAAAAAAAGGTTGCCCACTTTTTTTTAATAAATACTATTATTATCAATTGTTTTTGTTTTGGGCCCGTAGTCTCACCATTCTATTATCAATTGTTTTTGTTTTGGCCCGTGGCCCACCATAAATTTTTCATCAAAAAAAATTGCCCACCCCTGGTTTAGTATGTTTAGAAAAAAATATTGATTTCATGATCTCCCTATGTTGGACACTTCTCTAAGTTGAACACATTTTGAAGGAACCAAATGGGGTTTCACTGTATATTTAAAGCAAACTTCTAAATCAGAGATAAAATTATTGAAATTTTATTTCATAGATAAAATAATAATTCAGTTAAAAAACTTCATTTTGATTAATGAACGATTTTAATATAACTGATTAAATTTGAATTACAAAACGTTTATCGATCTTAATTTATTTATTTTTCTATTAATTTTGAAAATATTGGGAAATCATGGCTCACGAAATTAATAGAAAGAAAATTGTTATTTCTGTCTGAATAAATGCAAAATGAAAAATTCCGAATACAAGATTTGAATTAGGTTTTGGAGATTTTCATAAAAACTGAATTAATTCATAATTCTCGCTTCAGTTCGGTAATCAAATAATACTAGGCAATAGTAACGTAAAATGGAGTTTTTTTATCTTCTCATGTAAAGGATTTTAAATTTATTAAAGAAATATTTTATATTAATAAAGTCTAATCACAAATAGGTCATAACTATTTATAAACACGATAATATTTGCAAAATATTAGAGACAAAATAAAATAAATACTATTTTAAATACATTATGAGTAATTTTATTTCTCTTTTTTAATAAAAACTATTTTAATTAATTAAAGAAATAAGTTATTGCTTCAAATAATTAAAGAAATGCTAATAAACTATGCAAATTTTACAACCGAAACATAATTGTAAGAAATTGATAATGGAAGAAAGTTTTTTAATCAAATAATTCTTATTAATGATTATTAATATAGATAAAGTGTCACTAGTACCAAATATTATATTTAGAAGAGGATGTGAAAAATCAGGAAAATTTCCTCTTTAAATATTTATTTACATGTATCTTTATTCAGAATGTTTCTATTTATTTGGGTAACTGTTTGTATTGTTTATTATTTGTTTTTAATTGTTGTTCATCGTTATGCATAATATCTTTATTTTTCTTGTATGGTATTGCAATTTACTTATGAAAGTTGCTAATTATTTATCATATGCCTTTAATAAATTGAAAAAAAAAAAATCCTTTGCTCGAAAGATTATTTATCATTCAAGTTTATAATCATCATTTTAAATTAATTGAAAAAAATAAACAACATTGACTAGTTTATAAATAAAATAAGTATAACAATTTTGTTCTACTTCTAATTTTTCAGAATTTTTCTGAAAAGTTAATATTTGACCAATATGCACTTTAATAGCATCAAATAATTCAACACTTTCTAACGATGACGATTTCACTCAGTTTTTGATTTTCTTATATATCGTTACATTGAATTATAACTATTTTTTATAAATTATTATTAGAGTTTTCTAAATAAGTTTAATGCTTTTTATCATCCAGAAATTCAATAGATATTAAATTTTATATTCAGAGAAATAACTTTCTAGTTATTTTTCATAGTTTAGAGATTTCGTGCTAATTAAAAACAGAACCAATTATATAATTAAACGAAAACAATTAAATAAAAATATATGCTCTTTGAAAAACATATGGAAACCTTAAATAATTTTCCACAATCGTTGAAATTTTATCGAAGGAAATGTATAAAAAATATTCAAAGTTAATCCTTAAAATAAATACGAATAAAAATAAATAAATATAAAACCAACTGCAAATAAATTAAAAAAGTTATAATCCAAGGCATTCCTTTAAAGAGAAAAAATAAGTTAGAAATTCGGTATTTGTACAAAGTCAGATCGTTTATTGTAAGTATTCTTTGATATAAAAAGTTAGTCCAAAAGTAAAAATCTGTGATTGAAAACACATCACTTTAAGAAATTTGGCCCAACAATGGATAAGTTTAAATTTGATTTATTCTATTTTCCCATCAAGTCTTCAGTTAAGTAATTTATAGATTTAGATCTTGAATTTCGCGCTATTCGGCAAATTTTTCCACTGAGAATCTTTGTAAAGCATTTTACCGGAACATCGATTTGTTTGTGTACCTGATGGCAATAACATTCGAAAAAGTTCAGCTGAGTTCAAATTTCAAGAGACGGTCAATAGTGATCATCTGACCTATTGAAAATAGAATCTCGCCATCGACTTATCCACTATCTGTCAATCGCTGATCGATACTATTGATGACGTGTCAGATGCTCAGATTTTAAAAAAAGATTAAATTTAGTATAAGTAATTCAAACATTAACTTTTTCTACGTCTATTAAAAGGTACTTAAGAGGTATTAAATCTATTCATTTATTTTAACCGCAGTCATTAATAAAAATAAATATTAAGAAGCTCAAATTCGGTCTATTAATAAAATAATCTAATACTATTTTATTTTCTTCATCTTTTATACCATATAGTTTTCAAAAATTGCATCTATAAGTTTCATTTTTTTTACCTGAACAAACTGAAAAAGTTTGTACTGCATTCATGCAACAATGATACGAAGTTGAATTAGAATTTTAAACAAATATTTTGTTTGAGCTGTATTCAATTTAAAAATCCAAAACTTGTTTAAATTTTAAGCAGTTTATTTTCTTATTGTTTCTATCCTATTCGATTTCTATAGGGAAAAATAATTAATAAAACTAACGACCACAGAATTTCTGTTGATTCCAACCATTAAATTCGTTTGATTATCTTTTCGTTTTAATTTCTAAAGTAAATAATCTAAGTGAACATAAAATCAAAATACGAATAAAATAAATTAAGATATTTTTAATTAACGATAACATAAAAAATTCATGTTGAAACGATATTAAAATCAATGAACAGAGAATCATTTTTCTCTTGATCCAAATATAAGTTGGTAAAATACTTAACAAGTATACAATCACTTTAAAAAAATGATTTATTTTAAAATTTTATAATGTAGCCTACACATAATTATAATCATTATTTTGTAATAATAAATCAAACGGATTTTTCATAATAAAATAATTATACTAAATAAATTTAATCCTTATTTTATTCGTAATTACGTTATAATTGCGAAAATATTTAAAATAAAACTTCAATATGTAAACTGTTTTAAATATTTCTATACTTAATTCTTATTTTACTCCTAATTATATCTATTTACAGTAAGGTGAGTTAGATTATATAAGTTCCAGTTGAAAAATTATCGTCATTAGCGCAATTTAGACATACCTTTAAAGTGTCGTTGGTGTCGTCATTATATTTACTGACGGCTCATTTTTCATCAAAACTTTAACAAAATAATTTTTTAAGACATGAAAGAATTGCCATTTTATAATTATGAGTTAAAATAATTAATTACAATGCTAAGAAAAATTAATTATAAACATTATAAGAAGAAAATTATTTTTCCGTGTAACAATATATAAGTTAAATAAATATATATTGTTTTGTCATATGTTTGTTTTATCAATTGTTTTGTCATAGTTTTTGAATATTTAAAATTGATATTAAATTATACATATGACAAAACAATATATATTTATTTGTTTTATCAATTGTTTTGTCATAGTTTTTGAATATTTAAAATTGATATTAAATTATCAGAAATAGTTGTTTTTTAAGAAATTATCGATACTAAATTTCTTCGAATTAATTGGTCTTAATGCAACTTTAAATATAGATGGCAACTAAATCCAAGAATTCAACTGATATTTATTCCAAAACATAGATATTTTTTCAATGATTTAATGCTATTAGTAAAATATATTTGTAAGTATTTATCTATAGCTTAGAACAAGCTGGCATTACGAGAAAAATTTTGCCATTAAGAGAAGGAAATTTTTCATTCGCTCGACCTGAATATGGTGGATGCTTTCTACTAAGTCGCAAGAGGATTCTTCAGTGATTTAATGCTATTGGTAAAATATATTTGTAAATATTTATCTATAGCTTAGAACAAGCTGGCATTACGAGAAAAATTTTTGCCATTAAGAGAAGGAAAATTTTTCATTCGCTCGACCTGAATATGGTGGATGCTTTCTACTAAGTCGCAAGAGGATTTTATTAAAAAAAAAAATAAAAAAAAAAACTTGCCATCAGCTGCTTAGATTCATTTTACTCAGATTTCTCGTTTCGATAGTTTTTCCTCTTGATTTATTTCATCTAAGTCGGAACCGATTTATTTTTATTAAACACACCAAATATTTTGATGAATAATTAACAGTTTTTATAGTAAAACTGATATTTGCAAAAATAATTTTTAAGAAATTTCAAAATAGGGAATTTATATGATAAAGAATGTAATATTTCCTTTAGGACAAAAAAAAATGCTTATACAAAGATTGAATTTTTTAAATTTATTGTAAAAACATTATAAATTCGATGATACAATATATATATTATTGTGCATTTATAAAAATTAATTCTGTAAGTATTACACATCATATTTACATTTTAATTAGCATGCTGATTACAATTTTTATTCATAAAAGAGTAAATATCCTATACAATAATATAAATAAATGTATGAATACTATATACATTATATAAATATTTGAATGAAGTGGCAATTATTTGGGAAAAACAAAATAACATATTCTCATAGCTGGAAAAATTACGGATTGTTATAAAGAGAAAACAAAACTTTTAAATTTGTAGAAAATAAGGATCTATATGCAGAATGTTATGATATTCAAAATTTTCACAACGTAAAATTTCACTTTCCATTAAGAATTTTTTTAAGCAAGAAAATTGTTGTGTACATTTCTTATTTATAACTTTATATATTAACCATATTTGTAATATAATAAAAATTTAATGTTAAGAAATGAAAAATGAGACTAAGAATTTATTTTATTGAATTAAAAAAATGGAATAATAATAATAAGCACTGACAGACTCCAGTTTATATATTTTGATATTTTTGAGTTCCATTTAAAATAATAAAGATTTTCAGTTTGATTTGAATAAAGGTTTGCATTGACATGAAAATTTAGTGTTTAGTGAATTGAATAAAGGCTTGCATTGACATGAAAATTTAGTGTTTAGTATGTTTAAAAAAAAAATTTTGATTTTATGAATCTATGTTGGACACCTCTCTAAGTTGAACACATTTTGAAGGAACCAAAAATATCCAACATAGAGAGGTTTCACTGTATATAACTCCGTTTCCAGTTGAAATGAACAAGCTGTTAAACTTGTCCCACTTTATCAGAAAGGGGATAATTAACAATAACTGCAGATGTTAACACATCTTCAGATTTCAAAACCAAAATTATGACAATTGATTACAAATACAATTCTCTTTTGGAATGTTGTTTATTCAACCAACAACACTTTAAAAACTGGAAAGAAAGCATGCAAGCAAAAGCAAGCAAAGCAAAAATGTAAGCAAAAGCAAATATCTTAAGACTAAAACTGAATTTCTTCAAACCAATAATAAATGCAATTGTTTCAAAAAATGAAATTTGTAAAAATTTCAGTATTGTGAAATCTACTCTATTCATAATGATGATAAATCAAAATATAAAAAAATAAATTTTACTATTGTTTGTTTAATATGTTAAGAAATGTGCATTGGGAAAAAATGTAGCTTGCCACTCTCAGTTAGTAATGTTGTATTGCAAATTGCAATAATTTTAGTGAGAGAACTTGGCATTTTGGGCATATTGCTGTTTCCCCAATAACTTTAATTTTACAATTTTCATGTACCAATTTGATGAATGTTATATATATTTTTTCATTTAAAACACGCAACATGAGAAATGTCTAAGATTAGTGAGAGAGATAGTGAGCTAACCGAATAAGAGAAGCAGTAGATTTCAAGTCAAAATGTGAGGTTAATTATGAAAAAAGAAATGAGATAAAAGTTTTCAATTAAAACATTATTTATATACAACCAAGGATGTATTGGAGTAGACTCGAGTTTTAGGTTTCTGCTAGTTTTAGCAATATGAAGCAATACACCTAACTCAGAAAGGCAAGTTCTTTTTTCACTGTGCATTGCTTTTTAGGTGCTTATTGAAACAATAAATATCAATAAATTGAAGCAGTTTGTTGAATGTAAATTATTGGGGGAAAGGGGTACAAAAAATATTCAATTAAAATTAAACTATATGAATAAATGATATTTAATAAAATATCAGTTTCAATTCATAAACCTGTAAGTTTCCATTAATAACCAGTTATTGAATAATTATACAATTCTTCGAATAATTGGTTAATCGGTATGACAACCCTAATTAATAGCAATTTACATTCATAATAAAAAAAATATTGTGAAGGCAAAAATTTATATTTATATTTTATAAATTTTTGATTTCATTATATTTTTATAAGTAACAAATTTTTTAATATCCAAAAATATTTTTTGAATTTATATAATTTTTTTAATAAAAAATGTAATTTTTAGCATCACCCAATTTTAATGGAGGTTCTCCCATAACTCAGTATGAAGTTCAAATGATAAGTCCAGATGGTTCTAGTAGACAAGTTTATATAGGACTTGATTTAATGTGTACTGTTGCTGGTCTGTTGCCTAACACATTGTATATGTTCAAAGTACGGGCTTATAATAAAGCAGGAGTAAGTAATAGTTTTTTTTATATGAGTTTATTTAAAAGATATATACAGTAGTGTGTCGATTATCTGAACTAATTGGACCAAGGGTAGTTCAGATAATCGATCTGAGAGAAAAATAAGAAAAAACACAATGTAAAAAATACAAAACAAATTTCAACATATGTTTTTATTGTTTACGTTATTATAATAAAACAAATGAGGCAGAATAACTTATTATTATATTAAATATATTAATTAGATGTATATACAGTAGTTTAATTGTCGATTGTTTCTGCATACAGTCAACGTGCATAACAAGCTTAGATTCTCTCACCCTACACAGTGTAGGGTAGGAGTATTGGTGGAGATCTGTTGTGTATCACAATCGAAAATTACGTTCGGATAAGCAATGTTCTGGTTAATTGATGTTCGGATAATCGACGCTCTACTGTATTATGTACTTGTTAATAAAATTTTTTTGTGTTCAAAATTTATTTTGTTTTTTATATTACATTGTAGAGTATATTTAAATGATGAATGATCTAAAATGATGATTAATTATCAATGAATAGATTTACCTTCTTTAGTTTAATTCATATAATATACAACTTATTCCGTTCTTGAATGCCATTCACTTTTCCTAGTGTACAAAATATCATTCATGTATGAGTAATTAAACAACTGTGATATTTTTCCATATTGTTTCATTTTATTAGTTTATTATATAATGAATATCTCACTTTGTTTGAACTCATCTTTAGTATATTGTTAAGTGCTTTTTTATCGTTTTTTTTTTTTAATTCCACTTCCATGGCACGAAGATGTGTCAACAGACATTAACAGGTTAAATATTATATTATATCGTTTTTAACTAAAAATATTAATTTTAGTTTTTAAATAATTATAGCCTGGACAGTGGACAAGTATGTTAGAAGTGTTGAGTGGTGCTGGACCTCCAGATTCGCCAAAGATTTCATTGGAGTGCCATTCTTCAACAACTGCAAAAATATCATGGAGTGAACCTAATAATAATGGAGCTCCTATAATTGAATATTATTTAGAATTTAGTCAAGATAAAGAGAACTTCACCAAGGTAATTTATACTATTTATTTATTCAAGCTAGCCTGTAGTTAATTGCTTTGTAAAATAAATATAATGCTATGGTATTCTGATTATTTCAGATAAATGTAGGTCTTAAAAATTATTATGAAGTTATAGAACTCTCTCCTGCCAAAATGTATTTTTTTAGGATACAGGTAATTTTAAATGAAATATTTTTATATTTTTGTTTGAATCAGTTACATAAATGCAGATTTTCTTTTATATTTTAAAATTACATTATGAATTATATGTTCAGGCAATTAATTCTGCTGGTGCTGGATCATTTAGCGAAGTGATATCTTGTCTCACATCACCATCTGTACCAGCTGCTATATTATCTTCATCTATTGAAATGACTTGTAATGCCACAACAATGACTTTAAAATGGCAAGAACCAAATTGTAATGGTTCAGATATTTTATTATATAACATTGAAATAGGTGATCTTTTATATGCTACTGAAGGAAATGTCACTGAAATTTTAATTGAAGATTTACTGCCAGAAACAACTTACAGGTAAGAAAGATAACAAGAAATATTAAATATTTTTAACATATAGCAAAAATTGCATTAAAAATAAGATGTTGAATACATTTCAATTTAAAAATAAGAAAGCAACAGTAGCAGATAAATATCATTTTAAATAGTGTCTTTGACTTGCTTGTGATGATATTGTCAACTGATAATCTATGTTGAAACTATAATGCCACAATAAACTATAGAAAGTTCTTGTTTACAAGTTTCCATTTATTGAGTTCCTGGGTTTGTGAATTTTTTCAAATATCAAGTTTCAAAAATAATTGAAAATATGAATATTAATTGCAATAAATAAATATGAAACATTCATAAAAATATATTTCAAACCATATACATAGCTATATAATATAGTATGACTGGGCTTGTAATAAAAATTTAGTTGTCTGCTACGAAATCAGAAAAATCAAAATGATGACTGAAAAGTTGAGATAGCATACCCTCTGGTTTTATTAACATATTATATAACTTCCATTCCCATAGTATGCCTAATAGTAGTTCATCTATATTAAAGCTCATTAACTTATCTGTCAGTAATAACAAAGATTCTTTTAATATTTCTACAACAGAAATAATTTTTTTATTATTATAATTTGCTTGATTTTAAAGGCTGTTTTTTCATTTTTTTTACCTTTACTTAATTTACCATGATCAAATTGCATTGCTCAGAATGGAACTCCTAATTTTTAGCATTATGTTTATGGGAATATGATTTTTGTTTTATATATTCTGACTTTATGAGCTCATTTTAGGAATGAATTAACTTGTAAAGTCAAGAACTTCTAATGTTAAACACATTAAAACAAAGATATAGAATATTATCATTTTTTATTTTGTTATATGATTTAAGGTATTTAATATATTAAAGTCCAATGTTTTGGAACTAAAATGATGCTAAATTATCAGTCATCTGTTCTCAGAATATACTATAAAATTTTTAATAATTTAATCAGTAAAATTCTATAATTATTCAAATTATAGGAAATTTTAAATATTACAAAGTTATTAAATAATGTATATTCTTAGATATCAAAAATATATACAGGCAATCCTACACTCAATAGATATGACATACGTAGATCTGTACTTACAAAAATTTCCTGATATAAGAAAAATATATTGTTCAAAGTAGATAAAAATTGTAATGTAGAGATATGGGCATTTTTCCCTAATTTCATCACTTATCATATGTATATGTGTTTTATGGACTTATTAGGCTAGTTTTAGTTAATGAACTAGACCTGGACCTCTTCTAAAAAACTGAAAGTATGAGATTCAGAATTGAATTTAGATCCTTGAATATAGTAAATGAATGATTTACTATGTACCCATCCAGCCAACTTATATGCTTATCTTTAATATAACTATTTTTGATTTTACATCTTTTTGACATGCTGGTAGGCCTATTGTATAGGATATGTTTTGATATAAGTATGTTTCAAGTTATGTAGGATTTTGCTGAATGTTCCACTTACATAAATTAAGGATTTTCTGTATATATAATTTATGTAAAAAGTATTATTATAAACTAATATTACTTTTAAAATATATCAAAAATTTTAAATCATATAATTTTTCTTGTTTATAATTATTTATATCTTATATTGATCATCATATTCCTTTTATTTTTGTCTAGCTTGCCATCTCAAAGTTTAATTGAATTAATTGCAGAATTCATTGAATTTTGAATTGTTTAAAATTTTGCATTATGTATGGCATGATTTTTATAAAATTTCAACAAAAAATAATTTCAGAAATTATTTTCTTCTTGTCAACTTTTGTGTTTATATTGATCACACTGTACTCCTGATGTATAGAAACATATAAAATTAAAGTTTCAGCCTAGAATGAGAAAAAATATTGTTTATTTTAAAGGAATAGTGACTGAAACCATAGTTCAACTTCAATTAAAGTAGTTATATAGTTTTGAATTAAGAGTATGTAAAGTGCATTGTATATATTAAAATGTTTAAACAATTTAACTAAAATATCCTGAAATACTATCTAGTTATATAATCAGTAACAATACAAACTTCAATAATTAATGTTAATTTTCATAATATAACCTAAGAAAGCAGTTTTCTTAAAGTCCAGAATAAGTGGGTTTTTTGGATAGCTATGTGACATTATACTAACAAATATACAGATCTTGAAGTAAAAGCTTTTATTTTGCTATCTGAAGAATTTGGGTTCAGTTTAGAATCTCATATTTCCACATTTTTAAAAGTTTTGGATTCAGCATGCTGATCTCCATCTTTAAAGATCTGTTGGTTGATTCTAGTCACTGTGAAAGTTCCTAGAATGGCATTGCCATTTAAAATCTGATTATAAAGCAGTGTAAAAATTAGGAAAGAAGGAAATAATGTTCTCAATAAAAGTCAATATCTCCCATTCTTTAACAGTTTAAATAAATTATTCTTAAATAAAGAAAATAAAATTTATTTCTAATAATTCTTAATATAAATAAATATGCTAAGAATAATTTATTGAAACAATTAAAGAAAAAGGAAAATATTAACTTTTACTGGGAACATTTTTCTTTCTTCCTTTCCTTTATTTAACTTATTTCATGCTAAGAATATTTTATTTAATATAATTCTTATGAACATTATTAAAAACCAATATTATAATATAATATCTGTCACTGGCTGTTACACCTGTGGTGAGGCAGCCTGTTCAGTAGAAAAATGTGTTTTAATGAGTTGGATCCCTCCTAAAAAAAATCAAGATATATGGGATCTGGAATTAATCCTTGTTACTTCAGGTAATAAGCCAATGATATTTAAGCAGCCATTTGACTAATATTGTAGAAGACAGATGTCTAGCTAAGCTCCATCATACCAATTTTTGAGGTATGGGTTCAATGGCTGAATTGTTTTCCATGACCAATCAGGCTGACTGATTTGATATTGAAAATTTGACATAATACACTTCACATGCAGAAGAAATAAAACTAAAAATTTTAATAAATATCAAACATTTTAAAATTTGGAACTCTTCTAAAAGAGATACAGTTGTATAGTGTCTCTGATGTCATTGGTATCATTTAAGTATCTTTAAAATATTATGCTTATTCAACATTTGAAAAATTCTTCCCTTATAAATTTCTTCTGAATTGGGATCTTGTAAATGAACTTAATTTGTAGTTTAAATATTGATTATTGATGAGCTGAAAACATTACAGAAACTAATTAAATATTTATTCTGCTTAGTAAAGCTGTAAATTTCTTATTTATAAAATTTTAAATTGATTAAAAAAATGTCATTATAGGGTAAGGATACAAGCTGTTAATAGTATAGGGCCTGGTCCATATAGCTCTACCTTGAAAACAAATACTCTTTGTTTGCCTCCTCCACCACCAAAATTAACTTGTGTGGCTGCATATCATAATAGCATAAGATTGAAATGGGGTGAAGGAAGGAATGTAGATCTAATTCATTATATTCTGGAATTAGAAAACAAAGCAGGAAGGTAAGTTTTTTTGCAATTCTGTTTGAAGATTATTAAATATGAATAAAATAATAATTGATTTGAATGATAGTTAATAGTTATTTATTATTTTGATCATGAAATATTTAATTATAATATAATCGTACTTGCTGTAGTGAGTGATAGTTGCCAACAAAGTAATCAACTAAAATTTCATTGAATTCATTTTCAGATATGCCTCAAATTAATGCATTAATCATTAGAAAACCTTATACTATAAAAATATTAATTTGAAGAAAACATTTCATTAGCTAAACATAAAATAAATTATTGTTCTTAAGTTAAAAAAAAAAAAACTAATTATTATTATTATCTTTAAATCATTACAGTAATTAGGAAATTTTCAATGTGTCATATTTTAATGATTTTATTGAATAACATGTGATTTTAGAGTTTGTAGATTGAAAAACAATTTTATTTCAAGCTCATGTTATTGTTCTTAAGTTAAAAAAAAAAAACTAATTATTATTATTTACTTTAAATCATTACAGTACTTAGGAAATTTTCAATGTGTCATATTTTAATGATTTAATTGAATAACATGTGATTTTAGAGTTTGTAGATTGAAAAACAATTTTATTTCAAGCTCATGTCAACCTGTCTTGCATTCATTAACTAATTATCGATTTTATTAGCATGATGAGTTTATATGTTTTTTTGGAGAGAAGACTATAGAAAAAAACTAGAGGCAATTTAAAATTAAACTTATTTGTGCCAATGAAAGATTAAATCGCATGTAGAACTTCATATTTCCATTTATCAGTCAGATAGAAATTAAACTTATTAGTGCCAATGAAAGATTAAATCGCATGTAGAACTTCATATTTCCATTTATCAATCAGATAGGCAAAGGGCATTTCCAAAAGGTTCACGTAATGCTTCAAGAGAAATATTAATGTAAGTCCTAACATAAAACTTAGTACATGAATAAATCTGTTTTTAAGAAAACCCTGAAAGCTTAATTTTTTATTTGAAATCTCTTTATAATTAAATGCATTTAAGTTTTAAAATACAATTTATGATTGTTTTGATAGTTTCAGAAATAAATGATATATATAATAATAATTGAATTTTATTCGTGGACATCATTCTTGCATATATAACCATAGAAATGAAGTGCTCAGAAATAATAGTCCTTACATAATTCCAAAATGATTATGTAAGGTACAGAATAACATTTGTTTTATCATTTTAATAATAATTTTACTATTATAGTATATAATTAAAACAAATACATAATTGAAAAATAAATAAATGTATATTCACTTCATAGCAAAGTTATTTTATTATTCAAAATTATTATCTGTTGCAAGATACAAATCTCTGTAACAATTAACAGTATAATTGTTGAATTTATTTAATCATGAAGTATGAAACCAATATCTAAGCTGATTATTATAACCATTGTTGTTTACAAATTTGTAATAAAATGCTAAAACATTTTAAACTTAAACTGAAAAGTAATATAAATTACAGATGTTTTTAATATAATTATTAAAAAATAAATGAGTTTTGTGTATGAAATAATTTTTATTTGAATACAAAAACACATAAAATTATAGATATTTGAAAATTCATAAATTACTTTGTTACATGTTGTAATTTTATATTTTATTGTTTCAATAGCTTCATTCCAGTATATCAAGGTACCAATTATGTGTATAAAGTCAGTAAGCTGCAAGAATCTACTTTATATAATTTTCGTATATGTGCAGCAAATATTGCAGGAACAGGAGAAAGATCGAAAGTGTATTCGTTTTGTACAACAAAATCACCTCCACCTACAATTAAAGGTAAATTATTTCTTCAATATTTTCAAAATAGACTAATTCTCATCATAGATCATAACTAAAATTATATAAGGAATTATGAAGTCAGTAATTTCTATGTTCGAGAATATTTTTGTATAATTGTTTCCTAAGTAACTCTAGAATCTAAACATTTTTTTTCTTTTTAAGTTTGGTTTATAGGATTTTTATATAAAATTTATTTCATTATTTGCATTTATAAGTGCTCAATGAAATGAAATATCAGTGTATTTTCAAAAAGAGTGAAATAAAAAGTTATTTTCAGACCAGTTAGTTAGTTCATTATCAGTTCTTAGTACACTAGTCAAAACAAGAATACAGTTTTTAACAAATTTACAGTGCATTCCTATTTCAAATTAAAATGAATTATTAGATTAAGAATGACAAAAATCAATGAGTGATCTAAATCGGGTGGCCAACAGGTCAATTGCGGGACGATTTGTAGTCGATCTTCATAAGTTATCGGACGACTCTCTTACTTCATAGTGCCTTCTCTAGACAACTAAAGCCAAAATTTCGCTTTATTGCTGAGTATGGCCCAAAACAGAATAGCCGGTAGCAGCAGAGCATTTAGACAAAATTCTAATTCTCTGACAATGCCAACATGGCACCTATGAATTGACAGTTGTGAGAGTTGAAGTGAAGTATTGTGTTTGAGAATTTATGAATAAGGTAAAAGGAAAAAACTGTTGCCGCTGATGGATATCTCGTTTTGGGATATGTGGTTTTGGCTCCTATCTCTACTCTGACCATCAAACTGAAGAATTTCGAAGGTAGATCACGAACTCATTGTTAACATAAAGTCAATCTTAATGACAAACAAGTTGGCCACCCCTGATTTAAATGATTATTTACTTTGCCTAGAATATGTTTAAATGCTATTGAAGTATCAGAGGAAGACAAAAAAAATTTTTTTCTTCTACATTGAGAAGAAAGATCTGAATAATAACACAGCATGAAATCTGCAACCATTAGCATTTTATTATGCACTCTTTTTTTTTTCATAGGAAGTTTTTAAAGTTTGAACTTTTAAAAACTGATAATTCAAGTAAGATTAACATCTGAGAAGCATTATGAAACAATTTTTGTATTAGAGAATGGCATACATATAATGGAATGTATGTATATCTTTTATCTTTCTTTCCTTCCTATGGAAATTATTGCTTACACTGAAAACTCCACTTGAGCTTGTAAAATTTTAGTTAACTCTCCTTTGAACTTCCCCAATTTTTGGTTAGTTAGCAAGTTTTAATCTTGCTATATACGTGATCCTTTTCTTCCTATATATTCAAGTCCACTATTATCTGATAAAGTATTTAGCAGAATTTTGTGAATTAAGTACTCAAACAGAATGAGGAAGATGCCTAGTAGCACTGAATGCTTAAAACAATAATCTGACATAAAATAATAAATAGTCTCTTCCTTTTACATCTGTTTATTATATTAAAAAGTCAAACATAATACAGTCGGATCCCATTAACACGCAAGTCTGCTTAACATGCAATTTTACCATGGCTCCCTTGATAAGCAATCGCTTATGATATCATTCCTAGACATCTTTGTCATTAAATTTTGTGATCAGTGAGATTAGCTGCACGTTCAACCATTTTGTATTGGTCAAATCACACAGAAAATTCATATTAATGTTGGAACTTATATTATCGCTCAATTTAATAATACTATAACTCGCAGTTCACTGAATCCGCAGTTTAGTAACCGTGGGCCCCGACTTCCACATGCTAATGGGGTCCGACTGTATATATAAATAAAAATCAAATTAGATCTAAAATAGTTTCATTAGCACATTTACCACTAAGCATGCTAATAGAGCATCCAATTATCACAGTTCAAATATTAAGAATTTTTGTATTATTAAATTAAGTATATACTGTAATTCATTTTCTATTACTTTATTTTTGATTTCATTAAAAAAAATTATTGAATGTGTGAAAATTTTGGAATAATGATAGAATTTGAATTTTGATTAGTAGCTTTAGATTGAAATGTATATAAAAAACTTTTCTATATTTCTGTTATACATATTACACAAATACAATGGTCCTTAATATATGCTATAATTATATTCCTAAAAACTGTGATTTATATCAAAACAATATATATCTGATATCAATTTTCCATTAAATTAATGTATTGTATAGGAGTTATGTTCCAGAACAGTTAAAAAATTTGAATTTATATGAAAGTGTATAGGCACATGAATAGGAAATATTTATTTTATTATACATTAAATTGTAAATAATATAATTTATTGTAATTACTAAATAATAATTACAAAATACATTATGTAATTATTCTTATATATTTATAGCACCAAGAATCTCTGCTATTACACAAACATCTTGTAAAGTGGAATGGCAAGCAGCTAAATCAATAGGAAATGATTCAATAACATATCAGTTACAAATATTTGAAAATCAAGACTTGGAGTTTAAAACTGTAAATATTACATTCTTGACTATAAGTATTATTTGTGGTTATGTATTTTTTGGAGTTTGAATTTTAATAAGTAATTTTGTAACTTTTCCTTTTCAGTTATATCAAGGTAGTGAAACAACTTTTAATGTAGAAAATCTTACTCCCAACACTACCTATGATATAAGAGTTGGAGCGATAAGACATTGCAATGACAGTGAAGAAGATATTCCAGGTGCTTTTAGTTCTAGTACAAGTTTTACGACCTTGAATCAGGATGTTGCATCAAGGACCAATTTTCAAAAAGATGAACAGTCTACGGCATCACTAAAAGAAAAATTGTTTTTTACAGATCAGCAATGTGCATTTATTATTCTTAGTTGTTTTACATTATTTGCAATCATTGTTGCAGTCATAATTGAACATTTCTTGTCACACAGTATTAGGTAATCACATATTATTTTTCAATTATTATTTCTATTATTATTATAAATGGATATAAAGCTTTTTTGCTGTATCCAGGGATAAGCCAACAAAAACATCCTGTTGGAGTTTGCAAAATATCAATGTGAGAATTGACAAAATATCAAAGTATTAGCCACATTTGCAATTGTTTTTATATGAGATACAATTGAGAATTGTTGGAAACAATTTGATGATCAGTCCATCTCTGTCAAATGAAGTGAGATGATGGGACAGCTACTAAAAAGCTTCGAAATGAATTGAACTCATTTTTATATTATTTAAAGATTAACAATTGTATTAGCCACATTTGCAATTGTTTTTATATGAGATACAGTTGAGAATTGTTGAAAACAATTTGATAGACGATCAGTCCATCTCTGTCAAATGAAGTGAGATGATAGGACAGTTACTAAAAAGCTTCGAAATGAATTGAACTCATTTTTATATTATTTAAAGATTAACAATTAATATTGTTTTAATATTTTACACGTATATTTTTAATTTAACAAAATCTCAATGAAATTTTGGCCTGTCCCTGGACATTAACAAAGAAATCAATATTTAAGTGCAATATTATGCTAGGCAACTGAATTATATATTATTCATTAAAAAATGCCAATTTTTTTATGCTGCCAGTATGCAGTTAAAGTAATATTGCTTATGCAATTTAAAAAAAATTAAGTTTTAAAAAAATTAAAATTTTATATTTTTTTATTTACTACATTTGATTTAAGCACAAAAATTGATAGCCTGTCCCTGGACATTAACAAAGAAATCAATATTTAAATGCAGTATTATGCTAGGCAATTGAAGTATATATTATTCATTAAAAAATGCCAAATTTTTTATGCTGCCAGTATGCAGTTAAAGTAATATTGCTTATGCAATTTAAAAAAAATTTCAAATTTTATATTTTTTTATTTACTACATTTGATTTAAGCACAAAAATTGAGGAAGTTATCAGTAAATAAAAATTAATAATACTAATAAAAAATTATATATCTGTACCTCTTATTTATTTTTGCAAGGTAGGCTTTTGTGGCACAGACGTAATTTAGATACACCATGCTTCGTGCATAGTGTTTCAGAGCGAGAATTAGTCGGCCGGATGGCCGTGTGGTAAAGCTTTGGCTTTCCATCGTGGAGGATCCGGGTCCCATTCCTCCAATTTTTCAGGAAGGATCCGGGTCCGGCCCGTTGAACTTCATCCTTCAACCATCTGGCTGACTCCATCATGGGTGTTGGCTACCTGTGATGAACTCTATAAGTAGCCGTCGACAGATAAAAATACTGTATCTCACGGGGTGTTGGCCAGCCTGTGATGGGCTCTACAAGTGGCCGCCGCCAGATACAGTATATCCCATGAGGATATGGCGGCGTAATCTAATTAACCTAACCTAACCGAGCGAGAATTCCTACTCGCCCATTCCCGGAATTTTTTTCGTTTTCGCGTTCCCGAATCCCGATAAACTTTTCTCGAGAAATCGAGAAAATCGGCTCCTAGAAGTGGAAAATAGATTAAAAGCAGGAGCTTTTCAAAGACAAAGACATAAATAAATATTAATCCAGAAAGCTTCATAATTTCAAATAAGTGTTTTATGGAATTTTCTGGTTTATATTTTCAAAATAAAGAACTTAAATTAATTGTGACCTTATTTTATTTTTAATAAAGAAATTTTGCCTCTATATTCACATTTCATTTATATTTTTTTAATAAAAATATTTCCAGATTTCATATCTGTTCTATGTTAAAAAGCACTTTTTGCTATTATTAATAAGGATATAATTCGACAATCTCTAGAAAGAATCAAATAAGTAAAAGTTAATCTAGAATTATTTAAATGGTGATGAAAGTAATACAATATAAGAATAAAAAAATTTTAAATTTCTGTTAGAATAAGTCCAAAGTTTCAGATAAAAGACCACAAAATGCAATATTATAATTTCTAAAGATTAACTTGAAAAAATAGAATAAAGTATTTTTTTTTTATTGTTTTTAATTTATAAAAAAAAATTGAAATAAGTTTTATATAGAATAAAGGCACTTTTATGAAATATTAAATATCATTTTACATCTGATGAAATTATGAATTCTTAGATCGGAAGAGCGTCGTGTAGGGAAAGAGTGTAGATCTCGGTGGTCGCCGTACAATAATACATTTTTAAGCTACCTTTGAAAGACAAAAGATAGTATACACAACCATCAACTAAAAATTCTTTAAATTAAAAAAACTAATATAGTAAATATCTGATAAATATTTAAACAAAGTGGTATATTATCAATTATAACTATCGTATATTGAAATAATTTGTAATCTATATATATTTATAATTAAATCAAATTCTCTATTTTGTAAATTAAATGCAAAATAAGATTTGAGTAAATTTCAATTTAAACGAACAAACTAAACTGCAATTTACAGTAAATGACATAAATAAAATAAAAAAAACTGAAAGGTCAATATTTTGTAGTGAATAATGTAAATGATCAGGGCTGCTGAGAGCGGATGACATCCAAGACTTTTGTCACAGGCCTGGCATAGAAAAGGGCCCGACGGTCGGGCCCTGACATGTCACATAACATGTCTGATAGTTCGCAGGCTGCCACCAGAGCACCCAAAGCAGTCGTGCCAAAATAAACTATTTTATATATAACATGGTATGAAATGCTCAAATTTTGAATTTACTGTTCACTTTTTTAAATAAATGCTTAATGTTTTATATGGCTTTTTTATTAAACCAAAGTGTTGCACTTTTTTAAGTAAAGCCCGGACTCAGACTTGTCACGGGCCCGAAAATTTCTCTCAGCAGCCCTGTAAGTGACTATTGATTATAATATTACATAATCATGAAATCAATTTTAACCTAGTCAAAAATTAGACTAATATAAAAACAATATAGTATATTGTTTTTATATTATGTGATCTTATCTAACTAATTGATAATTTGCTATTTATTGTATAGTGTGTAAAATAAAGGATTGCAAAATTTAAATAGAGATTAAACAGAATCTAAAATATTAATCAGTTTATCAATAATTATATTTTAAATAGATATTTAAAAGAATATACTAAGCAAGTATAATCACTAATTTTATCCAAGTTTTGAAAGATTACTCCAGCTGATATCTTTGAAGACGAAAGTTAATATAATTTTCTTTTTGTAATTGAATTTGTAGATCGAAATTTCTATTCATAAGATCTCTATAAATCGCATTTTAAGTTTGTGTCAACAGTTTTTTTATAGCTGATGAAGGTTGAAATCAACTAAAAACATTACTGTATCATACATGTTTAATGTAATAAATGTTTTTAATTGAAATGTTCCTACTGAAGTTCTGATTAGAATAATATGTACTTTTGAAGTTGGAAGAGAGATTGAAATAGAAGAATACAATAGTAATTTAAAAATTCAATTAGGAAATTTAAAGACTGCAATATTAGTGAAAAAATTCTCTGAACTGTAATCATCTTGACTCTTGATTAACTGATTGAATTTGAAAGTAACATAGATTCTTGACTTATGTAATGTCAGAAATATGTGGATGAAAAAATCTTTTTATTTTTATCTAATTCTCATAAAAAAATGAATGGAAAATTTATTAAAAAATTTGCTATTTTGCAAAGAAAAAAAACCAAGAAAATTTATGACCTTAAATTTTCTTATCTATGCTTAAAATATGCTGATTAATTTCATTTGGCTATTCTGTTTGCTAATGCAGTCATTTGTGTGGTTTTTGATTTATGTGAATATTTTTTGGATGAATTAACTGCATAAGTCAGAGACCTACTGTAGTTTATTCTCAAATTTTTATCAGTATAGACATTTCTGATAATTTCAAATATGAATAAAAAATTAAATTTCCATATTTTTTATGATCCATCTTAATCAAGCAAACAAACTGATTTTTCTCCTTTAAATATCTTAAATCTTTTAATAAGCAATTCCATTTTTATTACCATAATATATTTTTCTGATATTCTTTCTGCTTTTTAATAAAAATAATTTTATAAGCAAATAAATTTGTTTAAAAGTTAAACAATTATTGCTTTCAATATATATTAAAAATAAAATTTTTATGGCATACTTTATACATTTCATTAATATGAAAATGCCCCTGTTTTTAATCAGGATAATTTTATATTATAAAAACTAATCTCTATCAATATCTAAATATATGTAAAAAATTTTCTTCATACACAACTGGAAACTAATCATCTTGAAGTATAGTATTTTAAAATACTCTTGATATGACTTATTTTTAGGACAAACATTAACTAATATGATTTGATGTATAAAACTGATTGAAAAATACTTTAGGTAAACTTTTAAAATCTCTTAACAATATGTTGATAAAATGACCTATAATATTTATTACAGTAGTTTTGATATGCAAGAACAATGCTTTCTTGTTGATTTTGTCTTTATACAAAAATTATTTGAAGATTAAACATTTGTAGTTTCCATTGTTTCAAATAATTTCTCATTATTTAATAACGTCTGAAAAAAACAATAGAAAACTGAGTAATTAAAAATTTAAATATAATAATAATATAATAATATAGATCTTAAAAAATATATCTTAAAAAAGCTCCAAGAATTAAAAAAAGTAATTTAGACAGTTATAGAAATTTATAAACTGGTTAGATATAAAAAAAATCATCATCATCATCCAAACAACTGCTTATATAGTTCAATACTTTATGAAAATCAGTAATTCAGCACTTAACAGTAGTAAAATTAATGACATTTTATTCATTTATGTGAATAAATTAAGGCATTTTATTCACATAAATGAATAAAATGTCTGATTTTTACAAGGGATTTTTACATTAATTTTACCACTATTAAGTGCTGAATTACTGATTTTTACAAGATTAAGTATAAGTTTAGTTATAACCTGTATCTAGCTTATGCTGAAAAATAGTTGATCCTTCAGAATGAAGAATATAAAAAATTTATGTTGTCAATACTAGAGAAAAATAATTGACAAGAAAGTGATATAATTGATAATTTTCATTTTAAATATATTAAAAAACAAAACTAAAATTTATTTACAAAATACAGTGGCACCTTGGTTAACGACG
Source organism: Olivierus martensii (assembly GCA_000484575.1). Classification (NCBI taxonomy): domain Eukaryota; kingdom Metazoa; phylum Arthropoda; class Arachnida; order Scorpiones; family Buthidae; genus Olivierus; species Olivierus martensii. The sequence goes on from AYEL01069084.1 coordinate 217,817, forward strand.
GCCTCGGATAATGACGTACTTGGTTAACAACGAGTGGTTGTAAGAAAAAAAAAATGTCTTGATTAACGACTCCTAATTATGTGAACTTCGACAAAACAGAGTTCTAAAACAGCTTGTCATCGCATCACATGATTCATTAACTCAGTTGTTAAGCGTTATTTTTTTTTATCACAATCAATTCAAATCCAACAATATCATTATAAAAAATAATAAAATTATAATCATATAAAAATATATTTAAGTAGATGATAATTAATATATTTAAAAATAGACGTGCAACAGTTCCCTAGTTTTTAGTTTCTTAAAGATGATTTCTAGACGATTATTATTTTAACTAGTTTTTAATTTCTTAAAGATGATTTCTAGACGATTATTATTTTAAATATTTTTAGTTTCTTAAAGATGATTTCTAGATGATTATTATTTTAAATTATGTGAACAAAGTCTGATTCTATTGTTTGTGTTATATACTTGACACCTGCAACTTTTAGTTTTTTAAAGATGATTTCTAGACGATTATTATTTTAAATTCTGAAACAAAGTCTAATTCAATTGTTTATTTGTGTTATATATTACTTGACAAAAGTCTGATTTTATTGTTTGTTTGTGTTATATATTAATTGACACCTGCAAGTGGTGTGACTCTGATTCTATTGTTTGTTTGTGTTATATATCACTTGACAGCTGTGGTGTGACGTCGCAGTTTCAGATTCCATTAAAAAAAAAAACATCTGTCCGATATCCTACAGTTCATAAAGACAATAAATCGACGAGTGCATATCATTGTTCGTTCGCCATCAAAAGGCAAAATCAAATCTTATCTGTATAATAATCGTTCAATCTATAAGCTGATAATCAGTGTTTACAGGTTCGTTTGTCAAAAAACTCCGAAGTGTGCCCAATTGTTCTTCTGGTGAAGATTGATAATTAAAACCTGTTTTCATGTACAATTCATTTTATTAATGTTTATTTCTTTTTTGTAGCAAATATAATAAATAAATGATATTTTTCCATATTTTAGGAACGTAGCAAATATAATAAATAAATGATATTTTCCATATTTTTAGGACAATTTCAAATGAGTTTTATCTGCAATTTTAATACTTACTATGGTTGTGGGAAGGAGCAGGAACAAATTAATCAATTTTCAATTAAATCCTATGGGGAATCGCGCCTTGGATAACAATGGTAATCCTGGAACGGATTACCGTCATTAACCAAGGTACCACTGTAATCCTGGAACAGATTACCGTCATTAACCAAGATACCACTATATTAACATAATCCTGAAAATAACATTAATCAAAGTTGTAGTTGAATAATCACTATATTTAACTACTTCAAAAGATATCAAACTATTATTCTGAATGTAATCAATTTAAAATAGATAAACAACTAAAAATTACAATTATTGAATTAGTCAGATAAATTCCGTATTTGATGTTATACAATAATTTTTTTTATTCCAATTTTATTATAATTTCAATTATCTGATTTTTTAATTTTAAAAGCCTAACTGTAATAGTTTAATATTAAGCTTTATAAATAAATAATAGTGATATTTAAAGTACATGAATATTTCATAAAAGTTAATACCACTTTGTAGATTTTTCTATTAAAACTAACAGGAAATGCCTTCAATTTACAAAATTTAGTTTTATGAATGCATATAAAATTCATAATTTTTTATAAATTGAGAGAAATATTTTTTAAAATCAAATATATTCTGAAAGCAGACTTACCGTGAATGAGTTATCATTAATTATATTATCCTCTTTATTCTAAAGAGAAAGAAAAAGTTATTTATTAAGATACTACTTATACTGTACTATAAAAACCATATTTGTTGTTCATCAGATATAACATTACACAAAACAATTTTTTCTATAATGATAACAAAATTCAATTTTAATTTTTAAATGATCAATTATATATATACAATTTTATATACAATAGGGTTCCTAACCTACATGGTTTTGATTTAGGCAGTTTCTGACACATTTGGCATTAAATTTTCTCATCTATGGTTAAAGCAAGCTCATAAATTTCATTTAACCATTCCATTTGCTAATGTGGCTATTTGTATATATTGAATTTAAGTATTGTTGGAATTATGCAATTTTTTATTTAGACAGGATTTTTTTGGATGATTAACCATGTAAGTTGGGGACTTACTATATTTAAAAAATTTTATTCAGACAAATTATGTGTGTTTCTAAAAGTTTCATGAATCATTGCAAATTAAATCCTTATTTCCCATATATGTAATGTTATAAATAATAGTTCTATTTCTGAAAATTTATTTCATACCTTAAAAATACCAAAATTGTTTACAAAAATAAGAATAATAAAACAAAATTATAGTTTACAAACATTAATTATAAAAATGTATTAATTATGAAAATATAAAACAGAAAATACTAATGAATGAAAAATCTTAAAATATATCAAACTATACATATCACAAAAATCCCATTTATAATTTTTCATTCAATTTACCATTTTTCTTTTTCTCAAACATAATCAATTACTTTAAAAATAAATAAAAAAAAATGCATGAAAATGAAAATCTTTTGTTAATCTGAATATGTTCACTTACAGTTAGTTTGGATTAGAAGTTTTATTATAAACAAGAGGTTCAATTATCATTATATTTACTCATATATTTTTGATACTTGAAAGATATAGGGATAACATATGCAAGTATTTGTAAATCTAACATATTAATCAAGATATAATGTAATTTAAAAAAATCAACATTAAAAATTTGAAATCACATTTAAATTTGAATTTATGAAATAAATGTTATATAGGTAATCCTTGACTTATGATATTGGGTTGTTTGGAAAGTAATTTTGTTTTTTCATGAAAATGAATGACAATTTTTTTATAGTATAAATATTTTATTTAATTATATATTAACCATTTTGATCCAACACATGTTGCCATCTTTTTGGTAGTAGCATGATTTCATGTTTTAAAATTTTTCCAGTGATGAAAAAAATTGTGATTATCTATATAAAAAGTTATGATGTTTAATATAAACTAAACGTGAAAAATTTCTATAAAAAATGAAAAACATTTTGCAAATTGAGACTTTATCTTTCCAAGTTGAACCAAAAGAATATAAAATGTCAAACAGGATATAAAAACTACCGAGGTTCAAATCTTTCCCAGAAGAAAAAATTTGCATTTGTTTCTCTGGAGAAATTCCAATAACTCTCTCATATAACTATCAGTATTTCCTATTTTAATACAACAATCTTTTTACAAGTTTCACACAAACAATATCCGATTGTAATTGGCTATTATCCATATATCATATATAAGCAAATAACTTAGTGTATTCTTATAAATATGATTATTTTTATACATAATTCCAAGGATTTTGATTTGTTTTATATGATATTTGCTATGTGAAATGGTGACTGGTATATATTTAGTAGCATACATAAAATTGTTTTATTTTTTTGTTTTTTACATCTTTTTCCTCCTCCCCTGGCATTTAATATTAATGAAAAACGATATTATTTGTAATTTCAAATTTTAAATAATTTGTAAAATTTTGTTTTTAATTAAAGCAGCATGCATTGTGACATTGTTAAGGCTTTCTGACAGATTAAATGTTCCTGGGTGTTGAGTGTATTATACACAAAAGTGTTTAACTTGAAGTGATATGTATGAAACTCAAATTCTTAAAATACCAAGTGTTGTATCATGAAATAAAAATGCTGTTATAATTGTAAATGTTTGAATTTATAGAATTTTCTTAAATCTGCAATTATTTATCACCAATAGCCAGAATTTGTTAGCAGCCTGTAAAGAAATGTCGCAGTCATCCGAATGTTTTCATTACATCTCAAGATAGAACAGAAACATCACTTAACTGTACTAGCAAATAAGCAAAAGTTGCATAATTCAACCTTCTTTCCAATATTCTAAGTGGGAAAAATTAAATTTTTATTTCATCGATAATTATAAAAAATAAAGTGCTCATACTAATTTTAAAAATTTATCGTTTATTTAAAAATTTTTTCATATAATAATAATTTTACACAGTAAATCTTAAATGATAAGAGTTAGTTATGCAGTATGACATCCATTTTTCGATTGAAGGACCAAGACTCGATTTCAAAATCCACACACAGATTTTCTTTGAAATCCGCATCAGGCTTGTTATAGTTGGGTATAGTTACATAGTGTTATAGAGATGGCTACAAGTGAGTAAAATCATAGAAATTAATATAAGCATTTGGTCCTAATGGCTGCATTTGCTTGACACCTGGAAGATTTGAATGCCCATCTACAGATTTTTTTCAAAGGGATTGGACTTGGCCCGTTAAGTTCCTCCTCCATTTGATGGCCCATGATAGAACTGGTATAATCCTGTCACTGAACAATCCTTAAAACTGTGTGAAACATGAAAGAGAATAGAATTTCTTCGGCATCATCACAAGAATAAAGAGTAATATCTTCCCTTTAAAAATTACTATTTAAGTTTATAATAAAACACTTGTCAATTATTTTATTTTTGAAATAGCTAGTCTTCTAAAAGCAATTTTGGACATCAAAATATTCAATATTTCAAATAATTTTCCTATAACACTGGATGATGACGATAAAATACTAGTTAATTATTACACTTAGTTTAATGGAGATCTCTAAAACAATATCTATCAATGTTATATTATTTATTAATAGCAATAACATAACATTCAACCAGTTCTAGCTCAAAGAATTGAGGAACTGGGAATCAACTTAGTTATATGGGGATGCCCACAGCTGATCTATTAAAAAACGATATTTCCAAAAATTAATTTATGATGTATTCAGATTTTCAAAAATTGTTTTATTTTTACTATAACTGAATTTATGACATTCTAAAATTTTGATGTCTCCAACAGAACCTACTGGCTCTGTATGGAACTGCCCTTGCATCCAGTAATGTGAAAATTGCATCATTCAACAAATATATTATTAATATATTAATCAGTTATTATTAAAAGCAAATAAATAAAATTTGATTTGATGATAAATATGTCAATTAAATTGAATCAACATGGTATATAATAAGACCAAAAATTGGCAGAATAGGTTATGTTGTAAATTGATAAAAAATTAGAATTGAGTATATAGATTCCATCAATCAAAGAAACAAAAATTTGATTTTAATTTTTAAATCAAAAAGAAAAACGTTCCTCTCCCTTCCTACAAGTAATGGATCTGAAGAAATTTTAGTGGCATTAACTTTTTAAGATTCGAAACTTAGTAGAGTTGACTAAATACAGAATTCCTCATTTATCAAAATGAGGAATTCTGTATTTGTTAAACTAATAACATTTATTTGTACATATCTCTATTCTTTCTTAAAGTTTAATTTTAAAAGTACTCCCTGGAAAAGTCCACAAATCCTGGAGCAGTTAAGTACATGACACATCTGACAATAAGAACAATAAAGAAATTTATTGTTCTTATTGTCAGATGTTCTTTGTTTTGGATAAATCTCTCTGTACCTCTTCAGTTTTCGGTGACTCCTTTATTGCTTCCGTAACAAGAGACCTTTTGGGACTCACTGGAACCCTGGCGAGTGACGAAATTCCAGGCTCTTCAGAAACAGTTTCTTTACAAATCACTTTAGGCAGACCACCCTTTTCAGGTCTTAAATGTCGAGTTTCGTTAGATCTATTACTGGATACTTGGTTTTTAGATTCTTTTATTTCTGAATAAACTTCACTTATAATTTTACTGAAGTGTGTTGAACTATTGTCTGGAAAAGTTATCCTTTCTTTCCTTATTGATTGCTTCGAAATGGAGTGTCTGAATTTTTTAGGTATACATTTTATAGTTTCAATGATTCTCTTAGATAATCCACGTTTGGGCATAGGTGGAGATGGCGTTATATCTTTTTGTTTCGATCCATGCTTAGATTCTTCTCTCTGATCTTTATAGATAAATATCGGTTCCATGTATTCCTCAGTTAAAGTAGATTCTGTAGAAATATGTGGAACAGATGTAAAGTTAACAGATGTAGCACCTATGGTTTCTTTAGAAGTATGTGAAGAATCACATTCAAATTTATCTGTCGAGAAAAGTCTTTTTATGAGATGATTTTCATTCATAGGTTTATCAGAAACAAAATGAGATTTATCAATCAGTGTATCACAAACTGAAGGTATTTTTGAAACTAATTTTTCACTAGATTTAATAAGCTTAGGTTTTTCGATATTTTTTGTAATTAAAGAAGACTCTGATAAATCTTTAGAAATACTTTCTTCTCTGAAGTATATACTTCCTGTAGATGTGGTTCCTTCTTGTAAAGATTCTGCAAATGATGAATCAAATGTGGTACGTGTACTTGTAGAGCAATCTATTGCTGATAAATTTTCAGGCAAATTTTCAGGTTTTGTGATATTAAATATTAACTCTTCCTTTGGAATGATCTGTGTTTTATTGTGTACTTGTAGAGCAATCTATTGCTGATAAATTTTCAGGTTTTGTGATATTAAATATTAACTCTTCCTTTGGAATGATCTGTGTTTTAATCAATGGTAAAGAATCTTCAGTTATTATATGTTTAGGAAATGGAATTGTTTCTTCACCTCTTTCAGTTAAATCCATCTGATCTTCACTTGCAGTTTGTTTTGTTAAATCTTTATCAACTGCTAACCCAGTTGTTCCAGATATAATTTCATCTTGGATTGATGGAAATTCTTCGATTACAATTTGTCCAGGAAGTTGCTTAACTGCAGTCGTAGGGATCTCTAGAATTACTGATTCTGAAGATTTTTTGGTTATAGATTTATTGGGTAGAATTCTTTTAGATCTGAATAAATTTCTAAATCTAGAAAATGGTTCTACAAAATCTTGAATTTTAGTTCTTTCTTTACGTTTAAATATATCTACTCTAACATTATCTAATGGTTTAGCTTCTTCATGTTTAGATGTGCTAGGTTGATCAATCTGAATTTCATCAAATTCAGATTCTTCAAATGTCGATTCGGGTTGTAGTATTTTTGATAAATACGATTTTCTACTGGGGATCCTCAGGATTTTAGAAAAATCCTTTGTTATGGGAATTCCATCCGATATAAATGTTTTAACTATAGAATCTTCATCCATTTCCTTTAACATTTTAGAAAAAACTTCGAATGGCACAGTTGGAAAGAGCACGCCTAGTCGAATTAAATTATTTTTACTATATAATAATCTTCATCCATTTCCTTTAACATTTCAGAAAAAACTTCGAATGGAACAGTTGGAAAGAGCAAACCAAGTCGAATTAAATTATTTTTATAACGTTCATCAAACGAATCTAACTCTTCCTTCCATTCTCCTTCAAAAATTATCATCAATTCTTCAAATTCTGTAACTAATCTTTTGTTATATGAGGAAAAATAAATAATCGTAGACTTCTTTAAACCAAAATAAAACAAAATTAATATTAAGAGAGGAATGAGGTATATTAAAAATGGAATGCTTGTTGCAAGAGCCAGTGTTTGGTAGTTTGATATAGAGGGTACACATTTTGAATCACTGTAAAGAGAAAAAAATTTAGATTATTATTCAGGAATTATTTATTTTATTTTTTTTTGCTAACTTAAAGAGAATTATTATATTACCCACAGAACAGAAAAAAAATCAGAACTTATGAAATATAATGGAGCTAGAGATAACAACATTGAAAATATACCAAAATTAGTATACTTTTCAGTAAATTTATTATTCATATCATTTATAAAGCAATAGATTATTTTATATTTCTGTATGCTGGAGGTAAAGGGCACTATTTCCATTTTTTTTTTCAATATTGGAATAACGCTATTAGTTTACTGTACTTTCGTTACAATACACAGAGGTGTAGGGCACAAAGTCCTATTTCAATAAATAACAGAGATATTCAAAGGTAAACGGCACTATGTCCACAAACTTAACTCTTCCTTCCATTCTTCAAAAATTATCATCAATTCTTCAAATTTTGTAACTAATCTTTTGTTATATGAGGAAAAATAAATACTTGTAGCCTTCTTTAAACCAAAATAAAACAAAATGAATATTAATAGAGGAATGCTTGTTGCAAGAGCCAGTGTTTGGTAGTTTGCTTTAAAAGGAACACATTCTGAATCACTGTAAAGGGAAAAAAATTTAGATTATTATTCAGGAATTATTTACAGTTTTTTTGCTAACTTAAAGAGAATTATATTATCCACAGAACGGAAAAAAATTCAGAACTTATGAAATATAATCGAGCTAGAGATAACAACATTGAGAATATACCAAAATTAGTATACTTTTCTGTAAATTTATTATTCATATCATTTATAAAGCGATAGATTATTATTCATTCTTTTCAATATCGGAATAATGCTATTGGTTTGCTGTACTTTCGATACACTACACAGAGGTGTAGGATACTAAGTCCTATTTCAATAAATAACATACTCAAAGGTAAACGGCACTATGTCCACAAACTTTTTTTAAAACATGTTTTAAATTTAAAAAGTAATAAACCTTAAAACCTACAGTATTATAATTTAAAAGTCAATAGTTCAATGAATAATTGTTCCAGGGTTTATTGAAAAAAATTAATTAACGAGCAAGCTGGAAAAAACAAAACACAAAAAACCTTTAAACTGCTTCTCCTAAAAATTTCACTTTTGTGACATGGTGCCCTTCATTTCTGGCATACAGATTTAAAAATGAATAAATTAATACATTATTGATTTTTGACTGCAATAAAGAAAAAGCATTTATAGTCTATATATATATATATATATATATGTATCTAGATCCGTGGTTCCCAATGTGGGCGCACGTCCCACAAGGGGGCAATTTCATTTTTAAGGGGGGCAATTCAGAATGAGTTAACAGTGAATTTTTTGCAGTTTTTATACTTCATATATATAGTATATAAATATATATTGTGACAATTGACTGATTTTTAAAATTAAAATCAGAATGTACACGGAGATTTTGAAACTATTTGTTTTTTCATATCCCTTCATATTATTATTATTTTTTTTTAACAATTTCTTAATGATTTCTTCCTCAGTACTTCAACCGTCCTTTCCTTCTTTTATTTCTTTCGTGGATGTCATGTTCTTTGGAAGTTTGTTTAGACCAAGATAATAGCCTTGTAGGCTTCCTTCACGTTTTTGAATAATAAAAATTCTGTCACGGGGCATTAGGATTTTAGTGATGCTTAGGTGGGACGAAAAAAGTTTGGAACCACTGATCTAGGAAGAAACTAACTCTAATCATAGTCACAGCTTTTACACATACAATATACAGTATTATAATTTATGTACTGTGCATATTAAAACTGATTGTCTTTATATCATCTGGTGTGCTTCAAGAGAGTTGTAAAATGCCTTGGAATAATTCGAAAGTTCTTTCAAAATATTAAAACTGAGTAGAACTTCACAAATCTGAGTCAAGATTTTGACTATATCGGATGTTAGAAAATTCTGTCTTTATCAATGTTTCACATAATTTATGAATATATAACAGCAAACTAGATAATTTGCAAATATTCTAATATGAATTTAAACAGTAAGCATTATCACACTATTGAAAAACAGGCATAATCATGGCGAGCTTAATTCATTCAATGTAAAATTAAAAAAAAAAATATTTTAGATTTTTTTACTTATTTTTTTTAATGTAATTTTTTATCAAATTCTTAAGAATATCATCTTGTGAGGACACTTGTTCTAATATTTAGTTCTAGAATTGAAGAGCCGAGTGGTAAAGCTATGGTTTATACTCTGGAGGATTCGGGTTCAAATCCAGGTCCCACATCTCCAGTTTTTCAGGAAGAGCACAGGCCCGGCCTGTTGAATCTCATCCTTCAGCCATCTGGTTGACTCCATCATAGGTGTTAGCCAACCTGTGATGAGCTGTATAAGTGGTCGCCGGCAGATAAAGAATGCCCATGAGGATATGGCGGCTTAAACAAACTAACCTATAATTGAAGAAGGTTAAAAATATTTCTGTTTTTCTATTTTTAGTCATTTAATTAACTTTAATTACTTTGGAAATGCAAAGTCGGATTTATAAACATACCATGAAATGATAGGAATTGCATAGAAATCAAGAGAAACATTTCAAAACTTACCACAAGTATTTCATTATTTAAAATAAAAGTTTTAGTAAAATAATTACATTTATCATACAAACCAGACTGATACATAATTAGTAAACAATCATTAAACCTGTATAGAGGGTGTATCTTACCACTCGTACCACTGTTTTTTCTCGGAAACGCCATGAGATAGGAAGTAGGAGAAAAATTTTGATAGCCAAAGTATATCCGGAACTGAAGTGTCATGATAAATAAAAATTTTGTGGGCCCACCGAAAGAGAGCTTAGCTTACTCTCTAAATGTCCGTAATGCTGTTCTTTGCTGCTTCAGTAGTGTTCCGCAGATTGCACACAAGTATACAGATGTCCTCTGTTGAATTCTTTTTTTTTTATTGCTTTATAGCCCAATCTCGGGTTGTTTGTTTTTACAGTTCTATGCAATTATGCCCAAATCGGCATATGTTTTCATTGGAGATTTCAAAGATGACTCCTTGTGCACGTTATTGCTTTATAGCCCAATCTCCGGTTGTTTGTTTTTACAGTTCTATCCAGTTATGCCCAAATCGGCATATGTTTTCATTGGAGATTTCAAAGATGACTCCTTGTGCACGTACTTCCAGTAGGTCCACAAAATTTTTATCATGACCATTTGATTCTCCGGATATACTTAGGAAGTAGGAAGGAATATTTTGATGACCAATCTCATTGCGTTTCCGAGAAAAAAAGGTGGTACGGGTAGTAAGATACATCCTGCATGTGTTTGATGGAATTAATACCAACAGTGACCAAATCGGGAAATATTCCTTTTTTCTTTACGCAATCGTTTTTTAATGGCTTGTGACTCTTAGATTTGTCAAGTTTGCATAGCTTTTATAATTTTCATGTCCAAGTATGATGCTTCTCTTCTCCAGAGTATGATAGTATCATCAGTAATTTGTGACATCGTGATATTATTCGGTATTCGTTCTGTACAGTTTTAACTCAATTCTCATAAAAATAATTTACAAATTAGTTATATAATATTAAATGAAAAATTTAAATTATTATTTAGAAAAATATAAATATTTTTAATGTATTAAATTATTTTAGAATAAAACAATACCAGAAAGTATAAAGATAATGAATAAAATTTGTAATAATAAATATTGTAAATGTTCTGTTGTCAACAAAAATTTTTAATAGATTTTTTTGGTTGGCTACTTTAATGTGCTTATAAACGTGCACATGCACATTAAAATAGCCAACAAAAAAAAAAAACACCCAAAAAAATTCTTCTACCAAGATGGTGTGCATGTGATCACGATATTGGTAGAAGAATTCTACCAAGATGGCAGCTGCTGTTATTGGATGCTGCTTACACGGATCGTTGGGGTCCTGACGGAGGGGACAAACACCTTCCATCAGGAAGTCTGCAGCTTTTGTAAACAGTAGCTGGTGTAATCAACCATTCTGGGACCTTATTCTCGAGTTGTACACGAACTCATATCGTCTATCCCTCGTGTGTTTTCAACTCATATGATTGGTATTCTGGAATTCAAACTGTTGCACAAATTCGACTTGTGAGAGAGATACGTCATTCCCATTTGACGTGGTAGATTGAGAAGCGTCTGGGATAGAGATTGTTCAGTATCGTCCAATCAAATCTCGGGTAACAAATAATAAACTTCCACGTGGATTCCAAGCTAGATTTAAAGTCTATGCCTCGAATAAATGCTATGGAAGGAACTAAAAACGTTACAGAAGAGCAAAAAATATTTTAGTTTATTTTATAAAAAATAATGCAAAATTACATACAGGAAAGATAAGTAATGATTTTACAAAGATGCCATCCGAATTAAGGGCTGAAATAGCTATTAAAGTCCCTTTACACTTTAATAAAATAATATAAAGTTACTTTATCCGGTTGTAAGAAAGTAATACGAATAAATTATCTTATGAAAATCCAAAATCTGTGTAAACGGATTTTTTGCCCACTATGTATATAAATAAAATATAGGATGTAATTATTATAATGATTTATTAAATTTGTATCACTATTATAATCATGAAACGACTTAAAAGGGAATATTGACACAATTACTTAATTTTCTGTAGTATAGAAGTAATAATTTAAATACTTACTCGGTTTTGTAACTTATTGACGATCTTCGAGTTTGTTCCTCTAATATCGGTCGAAATTTTTCTATTGGAACCTTTGCTAAGTACTTTGATAGCCGAGACAATCGCTGAAAATGATCCTCATGAAGATCAAAAGCATCTAATCTTGGTTGAAATATTCATTGCTGCCTTAAACAACGTTTTTCTTCTGTTTCCAACGCTTCAATTAAACATAGCATAACATAATGGTCGGCCATTTTACCTTGTGCGTACCGATCTCACATGCTCTACTAATGGGAGTTGAAAACCCGAATTTCGAGAACGCAACGCATATGAGTTGAAACACCAGAATACCAATTCTGTCTAAACATGGGAGTTGATGTCACATGATACTGCCAACCCGAATGCTTCGTAACACGAATAACTCGAGAATAAGGCCCCAAGTTTCGAACAAAAGACTGATTTTGAATTTTGAGCTGTATGCTCCGGTAGCTAAGTTACCTACTGTAAAAATTCTATTTGCAAAAGCAATCACTTTGGATATCCAGTTTATCAAATGGATGTTATAGGTGCATTTTTATATAGTGATTTGAAAAAATAAATACATATTCAATATAAATACACTTAAAGGGATGAATTTAAATGAAAAGATATTAAAATTAAATAAAAGCACACATTGGCTTAAAAAGAACACCTAAAATTTAATGATTTTATGATTTAACACGGATTTATAAGATCTAAAACTGATTATTGTCTATATTTTATAAGTCGGATAAAAATGCTAAAGTTTATTAAATAAAAGCACACCTAAAATTTAATGATTTTATGATTTAACACGGATTAATAAGATCTAAAACTGATTATTGTCTATATTTTATAAGTCGGATAAAAATGCTAAAGTTTATATTCTTCTATATATATAGATGACTGATGATTTTGGGTAATAGTGAATCAGATATTCTAATATTTAAAGAAAATTTGAACAAGAACTTTAAAATGAATGACTTGGGAAAAATTTCAAATTATTTAGGTCTTTGTATCAAACAAACCAATAATTTGATAGAAATAGATCAAATAGCATATATGAAAAGAATTTTAGAAAAATTTGGAATGGAAAACTGTCGTCCAGTTTCAACACCATTAGAGACAAATTTCGACATCTTGGAAAACAGTTGTAATGATCCAGAATTAGAGACAAGCTGTTGAAAATTAATAGGCTCTATGTTAGGATCTCAACCTGATTAATGTCCTGCAATAAATTTTTTAAATAGATATCAAAATAATGCAAGTGAAGACTTGTATAAAGCATTAAAAAGAATGTTCAGATATACAGTTTAAAAGGAACTCTTGATTTAAAGTTAGTCTTCTTAAGAGATCAGAATTGTCACGTAATTGAGGGATATGCAGATTCAAATTGGACTGGTGATAAAATATAAACATTTGTTGATTTTAAAAATATAGCCATTAACTACAAAATTAATTCAGTTCTTACACTGTCAATTTTAGAGTAAATAAATATCAAACAGCTCTAAGGCAGGAAACAATATATATACTTTAATATTAAATATTTTACAATATGCCAACTGCTTCGATTTAGAAGCGCTTTCGATTATAGGTGGCTGAGCCAGCTAGAATCCAGTGGAAAGTAAAGTCACTCTATGCTCCTATAGAGAAGTATGGACATAACCTTGAATGCCGCCATGTTTGAGACATCTAGTTAACGCGAAGCTTAGGTATAGGCACCGATTCAAAACAGAATTCTTTTTTTCCCGTTATATTATACATAATTAAAATTTATGCGAAGGTAGTAATCATACTGGTTACTCAGAATTATTTATTATTGTATAAAAAATAATAAAATAAATAAAATAATGCCAGATAAAAAATTGTAAATACACAGTTTTATAAGTTAATGGTATTTAGATATAGTAGGAAAAAAATACAATGTTACCATTAGTGCTAAGGAAACGTAGACTGCCAAATTTTCATGCTAGAAATTACACTCTATAAATTATTTAAGTAACATTTTATTTTCATAAATTGCTTGGGCAAGTTTTAAAAATAATCTGGGCAATAGATGTATAATATAAAGTACTTAACTTATTTTAAAATTATTAAAAAGTAATTTGAGCATTTGAATACATAA